>JAQFZO010000411.1:0-25506 GCA_034695885.1 Geophilus flavus
CACGGAAGATTTTTTAATTTGAGGGAAATTTATGAAGAGTTTTTCGATTATTGTGACATGACCGACCCGAAAATAGTGAAGTGCAAGTCACGATTTTGTCATTTCAACAACCTTAAATCGTGGCTTCCTAAAGAATGGATGGAATTGACTGAAGAATGTGGTAATCTCAATAAATTCTTAAGATGGTGTTCGCTGACCAAAGCAGAGAGTCGACGGATGAGAAAAATGTGTAAAAGATCACATTCTTATTAACCACAAATTTGAATGTTTATTTTTTTAAAAATTTCTTTACTGATTGAAAGTATTCTGAGTATTTATAATGATGTGTAGAAAATTTTAATAAAACATTTCTAAAAACTAATTTAATTTTAATAATAAAATGATGGTCCTGACACGCCCTCATCCTACGGACGAATTCGAAAAGCATAAAAACCATATGTATGCAGTATATTACATAACACCCTCTATTGACAATAAAAATAGTCACTTTGGTCATTTGGTGGATAGTTTCGAGCTAATTTTAATTGCCAGTTGCTATAGATTACAAACAATAATTAAGAAAAATTGATTTTCTTGATGAATATTCTTCTAGCTAATCCAGTTTGCCCACGTAAACACGTTATCAGGAGACTTTGCATGTCTTTCTGAACAGCACATGTGCAGAAAAGCACTTTGAAACCACTTTTAAGGTGATCAGAAATCATCTTGTGGCCATATTCGGACGTTTGACCACTGGTAACTCTTACAATTAGGGATTGAGAAGTTTCCATGCAATATATTGACAATTCTTTAATGATTTCTTCGATGATCTCTCGAACTGAGTTTTTGGACGATGGAATTTGGTGAGTAGCACGTGAGCTAGTGGTTTTGATTTGTCCAAAGACGAGTGATGAAATCAATGCGAACTCACAAGACGACATAAATCGTGATAGTAGAAATCCAATACCATAGAGCTAAGGTCCACTTTCCATAAACAATCGGTCTACCGGTCATCAAACACTCAATTTTGACTCTACAGTCTGTCCATAGATAAGAATAACCTTCAATAACTCTTCGGAATTTCTATTTTATTCTGAATAATCTACAGTATTTGTTTAAAACCGTTCTAATATCGAGCGTATTGTTTGTTGACGATTAATAAAGACCTCCTTTGTGTAAAAAAGTGAGTTCAATTTCAGCACTTTCTAATAATAAATACCGTACTCGAGAAAAAAGTAAATTTTATTATACAATGTATAAGTACAGATCCGGATAAAGAAATATTATTATTCTGGGGCAAAGTCTTCCAGTGATGAGCAAAGAGATGTTGGTGATGATAATAATGCTGATGAATGTCATTGCTTCAGGATGAGGATAGAGATCATTTGGATGGAAAAACATGGATGTTGAATAAGACATAAAACACACCTACTGTAATCTCAAGGATTGATGACTGGAGTGACTATAGAATAAACTCGTTGATTTAGATTTTTTATTTTTTTCATAAAATTATTTTTATGAATACTAAGTGCATTTTTTATATTTTTATTATTATTGCCATAGATTAAATACACTTTGAATTTATATTAAATTTATTCACATATCTTTCCAATTATGTACAATACACAGATATAAATTTGATGCTTGAATATCTATATTGAGCAATTTTTAAGATAAGAATAATAAAGAAAATCAAATTACTGTTATGTAATAACATCTCTTCATTAGGTAGTAATAATTAACCAATAATTAACTGATGCCAGAACTCAGATTTAGTTAACGTACATTGTTAAAAATAAAACAAAAAATGGCACTGATGTAATATATGTTGACACTATGTACTTAGTTCCTCCGTTTCTCTTAATATCTACCAAATCTTCGTAAGCTGGTAATGGCGGCTTGTGCGAATTGTCATTATTGTTATTTACCTTGTGCGAAGTTCCGTCTCCATCATTACACAAATCTTCTTGACATGCAACAAAGTATGATGTGAATTCATTATCCACTAACACTTTATTCATCACAGGTGGACGTGGTTCACAACTGCGGTAAAACGAACTAACTTGACCTATATATAAAATATTAATTTTATACATTATACAGTAAAGAAAAACTGATATCATTTATCAAACACGTAATTAATTAATGATGCAAGTTTAACGTACCTTTCATACTATTGCGCTCAACTCGACGGATTGTACAATATTTTTGATGAGGTTTACATTTCATTATTGATTCTTCTGGTGCCATCGTCTTAATATCAATTTCACAATCACTTTGCACTTCGTTTCCTGTACATCTGTAACACCGAAGTCCATCTGTGTCCGCATAATAAAATATGATTCCAAAAATTTACGATATTTTTTCAGAATCAACTTACCAGTCGACAATATTGAGTTGCTTAATAGAAGAAGAAATATAGTGACAGAAACGGATGAATGTTGAGATTGAATATCCATCACAGACTGTGAGGGTGTATGTTGTCAACCTTAATAAAATTCCTGATAAAATGACAGTTCGTTTCTTATCTCTTATCAAAACTTTCGGAAATAAAAATTGATGATAGCGAAATTACTATGACAACAAGAGCTATAATATCTATGCAGAAAAAAATTTTCAGAATTACAAATATTTTTGTAGTGTGGTAATTGTTGATTTTAGCTGATAAATCAAATATTTTAAACGAATGTGTTGGAGTTTGAGTCTACTAATGGTACAAATGTGCGAGGTTAAAACAGAAAGCACAGTCTTTAGATCTAAGGACTGTGACTAAGTTATTACATTATTAGATAGCTACATGCAGATTTTAGAAAAATAAAACGATACAACCCAAACACAAGCTTGCCATTTTTATCTGGTGGTGAAATCTACTAGCAAAGTCAAAAAGAAAAATTAATTTAATTAAATTATTTTTTTACTAAAGAAAATTAAAATCTACCTTACTGGTGAAATGAGTATTTATCAATTTTCTTTTATCTGCTACATAAAATTAAAAATGGATGATAAAAAAAGGGTAAAATTACTTTATTTTCAAAAATAAGTGTCAACCACTCTCACTGTTTAGTTTAGTAAGAGAAAAGGTTTAGTTGATTATTTTGTGGTTTACTTACTTCGGCTGGATTTGTATGTGGACAGCTCCTCAAATCAAATTCGACAGCCAGACTGACCAGTCACTAGTAAGGGAAATGACCTTACTAGACCTTCCAAACATAACGAAGATGACAAACTGTGTATATTTTAATTTTTTATATTTTTATACAACCAGTATTTATTTTAGAAAATGTCACATTTTTTTACTCAAACTAATACAAAATTCATAAAATTGAAGAATAATAAAAATTAATACAAATCTACATCCAAATTTTCCTCCATTATATATTTCTGCAAATCACTAGCCCATTTCAGACCTGGACTGACACGAAATTTTTTTAAAGGATTTTTCATATTCAACAACTGTCGATATGCATCCAAACTGATAGCAGCTTCATAGATCGTCAAATTCCTCAAACGATTCAACGCATTACATATGCACAATTCCATCACCAAACGATCCGTGAACACTACACAGGACCACATTTGAAACGTCACCAAACCGGGCGAATTGATCAAAATATTGAGTAAAATATATTCCGTAGTAATAAAGTCGCTCAAAACCAGTCGTGACAACTTCTCGAACGGTCTCTCCATCTTCCGACAGTCCGAATTTGTACTGCAACTCCTCAAAACCAACGACTCCAGCAAGAAACAACGACTCGAGATCGTTGCCATGTCCAGTCCTTCGACGTTCTGCAGACGGAGTTTGGTCAATGAGCCGGTGAAGTCAGAAATCGCCGTCATGATGCGAGGAAAGGACTCGTTTAGAATGTACACTTTCAAAGCGCGTAAATTGGGAAAAATGGAAATGACGATTCGCAAGTCTTCGACCTTCCAATAAAAATACAAGTGAATTTTTTCCAACGGATACGTTCGTTTGACGGGTTCAGACTCCAAAATTCGAAACAACTCGAACCATAAATTGTGGGAAAATGACGTCAAATTTGGCAAATTTTGTAATGCCATGTAACATCCCTTGGCAGTCAGACCGAACCCCTTTTTTAAGAAAGGTGGGTACAGACCGAGGTGACGTAATCTCAAATTTCGCGATTCTCCCGTTCGATCATCCATACACAATGCGATTATTCCTCGATCCGTAATATCCACAAATTTCAGTTCCAAGTGTCGTAAATTCGGACAGTGTCGTCCGATCGCGAGCAAGACCTCGTCCGTGCACGCAGACAGCTTGCTCAGGTCGAGGTTTACCAGTTTCGGCAGATTCCGGATCAGGTTTGTGATGTCATAAGGCAAAACGTAGACTTCGTTCATGTCTGACAGGTCCAAGTCGGTAAGATTTTTGCAGATGGCGAGGACTTCTGGTACGTAGGCGTTCCGGTTTAGAGTTCGGAATGGGTGGATTATTAGGTCGATTAGAGAGGACGGAAGTTGCGATACGGTGTTCTTGAATAGGTCGATGTTGATGGCTATTGTTTTCAGGCACGCAGTTTTCAGGGTCGTTGGCGATTTTTTGAACGGCATGATCGATGATTCGTGTGCGTTCTATCGGAAAGTACACACACAGTTTACAGTAGTTTGGCGTGACTGGAAGGAGGAGTAGGGAAATCAAGGTCTGGTGTTAACTGGTCCCAAAAACAGTACTGTGCTGCAGATAATGTGTGGCGCTGCAGAGGCTGGGATCCAGAAATTTTTCTAAGAGGCGGCAATTTTAAAAATTTTTCCGAAAGTAAAGGGGGTACCTCAACCTCAAATCCGAATTTTTGAACGATTTTGTGGTGATTTTGAAGTTTTTTAAGAATTTTGAATTGTTTTGTGATGATTTTGAACAAGTTTAAGAGGATTTTGAATGATATTACTTGAAGATTTTGCGATTTTGTGAACATTTTGAACGAGTTTGTGAGGATTTGAACGATTTTTGGAAGAAATTTAACAAGTTTATGAAGATTTGGAGAATTTTTTTAAAAAATTTTGAAGGTTTTTTTGAAGATTTTTGATGGATACTTTGAAGATTGCTGAACGATTTTTGAAAATTTTGTTATATTCTGAAGATTTTGGGATTTTTTAATTTGGGGAAGGAGGGCGATCGCCCCTACCGCCGTCCCCCTGGATTCTGGCAAAAAGTGCTGTAATAGGCTCGAGAGAAAATCGCGAGTCGCCATGATGATAATTTCATTTTTTTTTATCTCCCTTACCCATAAAACCTCTAAATAATGAACGTACAAGTGGTAATATGGTACGTAATGTAAACTTAAGCGACTCATTTTATTTTATTCTTAGCACCATGAATGCAATTTATTTTAATTCATCCGTCATCTGTTTTGAACATTTCGTCCCTTTTAAAAAGTAGAAATAAAAATTTTCTTACGATTAGTCTTTTTTTAAAAAATGATTACGCCAGAAAAATACGGGTTCTTAACAAATTGTAAATTTATCATTATCAAACTTAGTAAATAATAAAATAAATGTAAACTCAGGTCGGAATCGTAACTTTTTCGATCAAAAATAAAATCTGTTTGTGAATCTGGTTTGGAAATCTGTCGGTGAAACTTCTAATCTCGCATTTTCAATTAAAAAATAAAATTTTTAACAAGAAATATTTTCCTTTTTAAATTTTAACAATAGTAACTAATCACTTTATTCTTCTTTAAAAGTATTCCCGCTCCAAAGAAAGATTTTTTTTCGTTTCTTGAGTAGTTATTTATAGGCACAGGTCTCAAAATCTGTCATTTTCACCAGCAATTTCGACGTCGTTTTCGATAAAACTATAAAAAAAGGAAAAAAAATTTGCATTTTTGTATGTAAAATCAACTGAAATATGCAAAACAATTACCGAAGTAAGTCAAAAGTTTCTGTTGAAATGAATCTAATCCAAAAAATTATTCGAACCGATGATTTTCCATCAATTTTTAGCAGAATAATCGTTTTTTTTTTTTTTTTACAACTTTTCGTCTGTTCGCGCGTCATTTTCATCAGAATATTTCTGGTTCCGTTGCTGAAATCCAAGAAAAGAAACGAAATTAAATAAATACCAATTAGGACAATTTATCTATCACAGACAAAAATTAAAATAATTTTTCATCAAACAAAATTATACCTGGGATGTATCAAAGAATTGTTTCGGCAATTTTTAAGTTTTATCATCAGATGTAAGATAATTTCTTTCTAGTTCAATACAATTTCCTGCAAATAGAAAATATAAAAAAACAATAAAAATAACATCATTTTGCATCGTGAAATAAATTTTAATCTTCAAAAGTACGTACCTCAAAATTATTTTCTATGCGTCAGTGTCATCTAAGCAAACGAAAACGAGCCACTAAGACGACCAGATCTTGTTTTTCTTTGTAGAGTTCAGATCTTAGCTTGAGATAATCGTGATTTGCAACATTAAAAATGGATGGTAAAAAAAGTGAAAAATTATTATTTATTTTTTAAAAATAAGTGTCAACTCTCACTGTTTAGTTTAGTAGGAGAAAGAGTTTAGTTGATTATTTTGTGGTTTACTTACTTTGGCTGGATTTGTATGTGGATAGCTCGTCGAATCAGACTCGACAGCAAGACTTCTGGACTTGCATTTCATGTAAGTGTCGTCCTAGCGTCAAAAAAAGCGCAACTGACCAGTCACCAGTGAGGGAAATGACTTTTCCAGACCTTCCAAACCAGACGAAGATGACAAACTGCGTAAATCTTAATTTTTTATATTTTTTATTATTTACCAGTATTTATTTTAGAAATTGTCACATTTTTCTACTCAAACTATACTACAAAATTAATAAAATTGAAGAATAATAAAAATTAACGCAGATTAACATCCAAATTTTTCTCCATTATATATTCCTGCAAATCACTAGCCCATTTCAGACCTGGACTGACACGAAATTTTTTTAAAGGATTTTTCATATTTAACAACTGTCGATACGCGACTAAACTGATAGCAGCTCTATAGATCGTCAAATTCCTCAAACAATTCAACGCATTACATCTGCACAATTCCATCACCAAACGATCTGTGAACGCAACACAGGACCAAATTTGAAACGTCACCAAACCGGGCAAATTGATCAAAATATTGAGTAAAATATTTTCCGTAGTAATAAAATTGCCCAAAACCAGTCGTGATAACTTCTCAAAAGGTATCTCCATCTTCCGATAGTCCGAATTCGTACTGCAACTCTTCAAGTCTAACGTCTCCAGCAAGCGACAACGATTCGAGATCGTTGCCATGTCCAGTCCTTCGACGTTCTGCAGACAGAGTGCGGTCAATGAGCCCGTCAAGTCAGAAACCGCCGTCATGATGCGAGGAAAAGACTCGTTTACAATGTGCAAATTCAAAGCGCGCAAATTGGGGAAAATGGAAATGACGATTCGCATGTCTTCGACCTTCCAATAAGAATTCCCGTACATATTTTCCAACGGATACATTCGTTTAACGGGTTCAGACTCCAAAATTCGGAGCAACTCGAACCCGAAATTGTGGGAAAATGACGTCAAATTTGGCAAATTTCGTAATGCCATGTAACATCCCTCGGCAGTCAAACCAAACTCCTTTCTTAAGAAAGATGGGTACAGACCGAGGTGACGTAATCCCAAATTTCGCGATTCTCCCGTTCGATCATCCATACACAATGCGATTATTCCTTGATCCGTAATATCCACATATGTTAGTTCCAAGCGTCGTAAATTCGGACAGTATCGTCCGATCGCGAACAAAACCTCGTCTGTGCACGCACATAGATTGCTCAGGTCGAGGTTTACCAGTTTCGGCAGATTATGGATCAGGTTTGTGATGTCATCGGGCGAAACGTAGACTTCGTTCATGCCTGACAGGTCCAAGTCGGTGAGATTTTTGCAGATGGCGATGAGTTCCGGTTCGTAGGCATCCCGGTTTAGTGTTCGGGTTAGGTGGATTATTGGATCGATTAGAGAGGACGGAAGTTGCGACACGGTGTTCTTGAATAGGTCGATGTTGATGGCTATCGTTTTCAGGCACGCAGTTTCCAGGGTTATTGGCGATTTTTTGAACGGCATGATTGATGATCTGGGTGAGTTTTTATCGGAAATTCTGATGTGACTGGAACCAACTCCTTGCTGGAACGAAGAGAGGAGTGAAATCGGCACTGTAGTGTCTAGTGTCTAGTGCGTAGAGTCTCTAGTTAGGGAAATCCAGGTCTGGTGCTAACTGGTCCCAAAAACTGCACTGCTGCCGGAGGGTATGACATGCGCCTGAATCCGGCTGAATCCATTCAATCCGACCGAATCCGACCGAATCCGACTGAATCCAGTTGAATCCAGCAAAAAATAAAATGTAATTCTTGAAAACAGAGCAAGTAACTAATTTTTAGCATAAATATGGAAATTGGAAATGATAAAATTATTTAAATTATTTTTTTTTCAATTTTAACAACAGTATTTATTTAATTGATTTTATAGTATGTAATTTATTAATAACTCTCCTCTTTCTTCACCCTGAAGTACTTGTTTACTTTTATCTGCATTTTAAATATTCAATTCAATTAGATAAAAATAGCTGCATGTAGTTTTTAGAAAAAGAAAGCGATAATTCATTGAACTCAAACACAAACACAAGCTTGCCATTTTTATCTAGTGGTGCAATCTACTGGCAAAGTCTAAAAGAAAAATGGATTTATTATTTTTGTATTAAAGAAAATTAAAATCTACCTTACTGGTCAAATGAGTATTTATCAATTTTCTTTTATCTACTACATAAAATTAAAAATGGATGGTAAAAAAAATGAAAAATTATTTTGTTTTTAAAAATAAGTATCAACCACTCTCACTGTTTAGTTTAGTAAGAGAAAGGGTTTAGTTGATTATTTTGTGGTTTACTTACTTTGGCTGGATTTGTATGTGGACAGCTCGTCAAATCAGAGTCGACAGCAAGACTTCTGGGCTTGCCTTTAATGTAAGTGTCGTCCAGACCTTCCAAACCAGACAAAGATGACAAACTGTGCAAATTTTAATTTTTTATATTTTTTATTTACCAGTATTTATTTTAGAAATTGTCACATTCTTCTACTCAAACTAATTATAAAAATTTAAAAAAAATCAATTAAGTAAAAATGGGGTCTCCTATAAAGGACACAAATCTGCATCCAAATTTTTCTCCATAATATATTTCTGCAAATCACTAGTCCATTTCAGACCTCGACTGACAACAAAATATTTTAAAGGATTTTGCATATTTAACAACTGTCGATACGCGTCCAAACTGATAGCACTTTCAAAGATCATCAAACTCCTCAAACGATTCAACGCATTACATCTGCACAATTCCATCACCAAACGATCCGTGAACACAACACTGGAAGACACTTGAAACGTCACCAAACCGGGCAAATTGATCAAAATATTGAGTAAAATATTTTCCGTAGTAATAAAATCGTTCAAAACCAGTCGTGACAACTTCTCGAACGGTCTCTCCATCTTCCGACAGTCCGAATTCGTACTGCAACTCCTCAAATCCAACGACTCCAGCAAGCGACAACGACTCGAGATCGTTGCCATGTCCAGTCCTTCGACTTTCTGCAGTCGGAGAGCAGTCAATGAGCCCGTGAAGTCAGAAATCGCCATTATGAGGCGAGGAAACGACTCGTCTATAATGTTCAAATTCAAATCGCGCAAATTGGGTAAAAAGGAAGTGATGATTGGCATGTCTTCGACCTTCCAATGAAAATACGCCTGCATTTTCTCCAACGGATAAGTTCGTTGGACAGGTTCAGACTCCAAAATTCGAAACAACTCGAGCCATAAATCATGGAAAAATGACGTCAAATTTGGCAAATTTCGTAATGCCAAGTAACATCCCTTGGCAGTCAGTCCGAACCTCTGTGTTACGAACACACTGTACATAGCGAGATGACGTAACCCCAAATTTCGCGATTCTCCCGTTCGATCATCCATACACAATGCCATTATTCCTCGATCCGTAATATCCACATCTCTTAGTTCCAAGCGTCGTAAATTCGGACAGTTTCGTCCGATCGCGAGAAAAACCTCGTCCGTGCACGCAGACAGATCACTCAGATCGAGGTTTACCAGTTTCGGAAGATTACGGATCAGGTTTGCGACGTCATCGGGCGAAACGTAGGCTTTGTTCATGGCTGACAGGTCCAAGTCGGTGAGATTTTTGCAGATGGCGAGGATTTCCGGTACGTAGGCGTCCCGGTTTAGTGTTCGGGTTAGAACATGGATTATTGGGTCGATTAGAGAGGACGGAAGTTGCGATACGGTGTTCTTGTATAGGTCGATGTTGATAGCTATAGTGTTCAGGCACGCAGTTTCCAGGGTTGTTGGCGATTTTTTGAACGGCATGATCGATGATTCGGGTGCGTTTTTATCGGAAAGTACTGGCGTGGCCGCTGGCCGGAACGAAGGGAGGAGTCTTTAGTTAGAGAAATGAGGGTCTGGTGCTAGCAGGTCGCAAAAAACAGTACCGCTGCTGGTAATAATGTGTGGCGCTGCAGTGGTTGAAATTCAGGAAGTTTTTCAAGAGGCGGCGATTTTAAGATTTTGTGATGATTTTGAACAACTTTTAGAAGATTTTGAATGATATTTCTTGAAGATTTTGCGATTTTGTGAACATTTTGAACGAGTTTGTGAGGATTTGATTCATTTGAATGATTTATAAAAAAATTTTGAAGGCTTTTTTTAAGATTTTTTGATTAATACTTTGATGATTTCTGAACAATTTTTGAAAATTTTGCTATTTTCTGAAGATTTTGGGATTTTTAAATTTGAAGGGGGGAGGGGCGGTCGCCTCTACCGCCACCCCTCTGGATCCTGGCAAAAAGTGCAGTAATGGCTGGAGAGAATCGCGAGTCGCCATGACGATGATATCAATTATTTCCTTTACCCAATAGTCCAATACCTCTAAATAATGAACGTACAAGTGGTAATGTAAACTTTTTTCAAATAAATTATAAGCGACTTATTTTATTTTATTCTTAGCACCATAAATGCAATTTACTTTAATTCATCCGTGATCTGATTTGAACATTTGGTCTCTTCTAAAAAGTAGAAATAAAAATTTTCTCACCATTAATCTCGAATAGTCAGTTGAAATCCCTTTTTAAAAAAATCATTACGCCAGAAAAATCACGGGTTCTTAACAAATTGTAAATTTATCATTGTCAAACTTAGTACGGTAAATAATAATATAAATGTAAACTCAGGTCGGAATCGTAACACTTTCGATTAAAAATAAAATCTGTTTGTGAATCTGGTTTGGAAATCTGTCGGTGAAACTTCTAATCCCGCATTTTCAATTAAAAAATACAATTTTTGACAAGAAATATTTTCCTTTTTAAATTTTAACAATAGTAACTAATCACTTTATTCTTCTTTAAAAGAATTCCCGCTCCAAAGAAAGATTTTTTTCGTCAGTTGAGTATAGTTATTTATAGGCACAGGTCTCAAAATCTATCAATATCACCAGCAATTTCGACGTCGGTTTCGTTAAAACTATAAAAAAAGAAAAAAAAATTGCATTTTGTATGTAAAATCAACTGAAATATGCAAAACAATTACCGATGTAAGATAAAAATTTCTATTGAAATCAATCTAATTCAAAAAATTATTCAACTCGATCAATTTTTAGCAGAATACGGTAATCGGTTTTTTTTTTACAACTTTTCGTCTGTTCGCGCGTCATTTCATCAGAATATTTCTGGTTCCGTTGCTGAAATCCAAGAAAAGAAACGTAATTAAATAAATACCAATTAGGACAATTTATCTATCACAGACAAAAATTAAAATAATTTTTTATCAAACAAAATTATACCTGGGATGTATCGAAGAATTGTTTCGGCAATTTTTAATTTTTATCATCAGCTGTAAGATTCTTTCCTTTGCATTTTCATCAAAAAAGTTTACACGATTCCACATAACACTGGAGAAAGAGATTCCTTATGCTTTTCGTTTCATCTTTCTGCCTGAAATTGAAAAAAATTTCAATTACTCATCTACGTATCTTACAAGATTTATTAATTTAATTCAGTTGTACCTCGTTGTATTTTTACCATCGGCATCCTCTGGGATTTAGAATATCTCCGGCGAAGTAAACAATTTTATAATTTCTTTCTATTTCAACACGATTTCCTGCAAATAGAAGATTTAAAAAACCAATAAAAATGAGTAATGACAACATTTTGCATCGTGAAATAAATTTTAATCTTCAAAAGTACCTCAATCTTATTTTCTAAGCATTTCAGTGTCATCTAAGCAAACGAAAACGAGCCACTAAGACGACTAGATCTTGTTTTTCTTTGTAGTTTCAGATCTTAGCTTGAGAGAATCGTGATTTGCAACATTAAAAATGGATGGTAAAAAAAGTGAAGACTTATTATTTTTTTTTTTTTAAAATAAGTGTCAACCACTCTCACTGTTTGGTTTAGTAAGAGAAAGGGTTTAGTTGATTATTTTATGGTTTACTTACTTTGGCTGGATTTGTATGTAGACAGCTCGTCGAATCTGACTCGACAGCAAGACTTCTGGACTTGCATAAAAAAGCGCAACTGATCAGTCACCAGTGAGGGAAATGACCTTTCCAGACCTTCCAAACCAAACGAAGCTGACAAATAGTATAAATTTTAATTTTTTATATATTTTATTTACCAGTATTTATTTTAGAAATTGTCACATTTTTCTACTCAAACTAATACAAAATTAATAAATAATAAAAATTAAAAAAAATCAATTAAATAAAAATGGGGTCTCCTAGAAAGGACAAAAAAAAACATCCAAATTTTTCTCCATTATATATTTCTGCAAATCATAAGCCCATTTTACACCTGGACTAAATATACTATTTAAAGAATTTTTCATATTCAACAAATGTCGATACGTGTCCAAACTGATAGTAGATTCACAAATCGTTAAATCCCTCAAACGATTCATCGCATTAAATCTGCACAATTCCATCACCAAACGATCAGTGAACACAACATGGGGCCCCACGTAAAACGACACCAAACTGGGCGAATTGATCAAAATATTGAGTAAAATATTTTCCGTTGTAATAAAATTGTCCAATTCCAGTCGTGACAACTTCTCGAACGGTCTCTCCATCTTCCGACAGTCCGAATTCGTACGGCAACACGTCAATTCCAACGACTCCAGCAAGCGACAACGACTCGAGATCGTTGCCATGTCCAGTCCTTCGGCGTTCTGCAGACGGAGTGTGGTCAATGAGCCCGTGAAGTCAGAAATCGCGGTTATAAGGCGAGGAAAAGACTCGTTTGGAATGTTCAAATTCAAATCGCGCAAATTGGGAAAAAAGGAAGTGATGATTCGCATGTCTTCGATCTTCCAATTAAAATACGCCTGCATTTCCTTCAACGCCGGATACATTTGTTTGACGGGTTCAGACTTCAACATTCGGAACAACTCGAACCACAAAATGTGGAAAAATGACGTCAAATTTGGCAAATTTCGTAATGCCATGTAATGTCCCTTGGCAGTCAGTCCGAACTTCCCGTCAGCTGGGTGCAGACCGAGGTAACGTAATCCCAAATTTCGCGATTCTCCCGTTTGATCATTCATACACAATGCCATTATTCCTTGATCTGTAATATCCGCAAATTTTAGTTCCAAGCGTCGTAAATTCGGACAGTTTCGTCCGATCGCAAGCAAAACATCGTCCGTGCACGCTAACAGATCGCTCAGGTCGAGGTTTACCAGTTTCGGCAGATTAAGGATCAGGTTTGTGACGTCATCGGGCGAAACGTAGACTTTGTTCATGGCTGACAGGTCCAAGTCGGTGAGATTTTTGCAGATGGCTAGGACTTCTGGTACGTTGGGGTTCCTGTATAGAGTGCAAGCATGGTTCAGTCTATTGACTCTGGCATGGATGGTTAGGGTTTGGTGGATTATTGGGTCGATTAGAGCGGACGGAATTTGCGATACAGTGTTCTTGAATAGGTCGATGTTGAACGCTATCTTTTTCAGGCACGCAGTTTCCAGGGTTGTTGGCGATTTTTTGAACGGCATGATCGATGATACGGGTGCGTTTTTACCGGAAAGTACTGGGCGCGAGACTGGGCGTGACTGGAACGAACGAAGGGAGAAATCTCTAGTTAGGGTCAAGGGAAATGAGGGTCTGGTGGTAACTGGTCGCAAAAACATTACCGCTGCTGGTTACGTGTGGCGCTGCATTGGCTGAGATTTCGGAATTTTTCCAAGAGGCGGCGAATTTGAAAAGTTTTCCGAAAGTAAAGGGGTATCTCAACCTGAAATCCGAATTTTTGAACGATTTTGTGATAATTTTGAAGTTTTTTGAGAATTTTGAACGATTTTGAAAAACTTTTAGAAGATTTTGAATTGAATGATATTTCTTGAACATTTTGAACGAGTTTGTGAGGATTTGAACAATTTTTTTTAAAGAAATTTACCGAATTTGGGGGTTTGGAGTATTTTTAAAAATATTTTGATGGCTTTTTTGACGATTTTTTTATGGATACCTACTTTGAAAATTTCCCTGAGCGATTTTTGAAAATTTTGCTATTTTCTGAAGATTTTGGGGATTTTTATGCTTGGAGGGGGCAGCGATCGCTCCTTCCGCCACCCCCTGGATCCGCTCATGTCGCCAATTCCTTTGTTATCATTTGTGTTTCTTTATTCTTCGGCATCCTCTTCGTCAGTAGCGTGTTACAATCGTCTTCCTTCAATTTCAAAGCATCTGCGCACTCTAAATTCGCACAACGGATCCTCATCCGTGTTGTACAGAGAAGCGCATTATTACTTGGTTTCTAATTATTGGAAAGAATTATAAAAATTTTGGTAGGAGTTTGAAACAGATAGATGAAGTGCTAACGAAACTTTCATTGATTGGAAACCTTATTTACAAAAAATACACCATCAGTTGCGTTGCATTTTTCCGTTTGCGTTAATTTGCATAAACTGCCTAATATTCTAAAATTCACACAATAGATGGTGCTAGTGGTCTGATGTTAGCAAAGGGAGACCAAGAAACAGTAGCTACATTCAAAAACTAAAACAAAAATTGTGTTTTGTGTTTTAGACGTAACTTATTTCTCATTATTTCTCAGTTTAATAAGAACAAGTGACGTCTAAAACACAAAACAACTAAAACACAAATTTGTTTTAGTTTTGAAAGGGAAAAATCCTATGCATTTTGACCAATAATTATTACTCTCACATTTTAAGATTTGTAATGGCATCTAAGTACAGTATAAATTTATCTCATAATAGAACAAACATTTTATTCAAGATATGAGGTTTTATTTTACCACACCAATAAAGTTTAAACTAATTCATCAAGATTCATAAAATATAAAAATTCAATAGAATTTTTCCCCAGACAACACGATGTGTTGAAGCTTAAACTACAAACACACACACCAATAAAATTTATTACATGTCGCACATGGTCATCACAAAATAACATGTGGGAGCAATAACTACTTCAGGGGTCGTTTCGCTATTCCCCTCCTCTTTGTCGTACCTAATCACCACTCCATTCAAACACAAACACAAACACTTAATTTCCGTATCGTAAAACCTCACAAACTGCTTTTGTCACTACTTACGTCACATATTTAAGTCATAAAAAACACAAACACAAGGTCAAGTCTAATTATAAACACCCCAGTCAATTTTACCACTAAGACCCCCTGGTTAAGCTCAGAGTAGTGTTACTGAGCATTTAGCAAGCTACAATGGTAACTGGGATCTTAGTGTATGTTTACGTGAGAAATAAAATTTATTTTATTTTTATTTTATTCTCAGTGCCATTTTTGGACCATCAATTTTGCCGTCCACAACTCGATATGGAATACCACCTTTTGCATTTCCGGTGGAAATTAAGAATCAAATGAAATGATCAACTTATTCTCACATTACGACTCCTTGAAATCATGAGGTGATGCATTCTTTGGCACTTATTCCAGTTAAATAAATGCACCGGAACAAGGCCCCATCGAATTTCATGCACAATTGCTTGAGAATTCTACTTCCGGTCATTTTAAGCCCCTAGATTTTTAGGATCATTAAGTCCCAGATGTCCAGTAAGCCCCAGCCAAACCGAAAGTGCCGTTTTATATATACCCCTCAATCGAACATTGCAGCCTGAAGTGCCATTTTATGCTGCATAAAATGACCATTTCCTTAGCCTTTCCTTTGCCCATAAACTTGGGGGCAAATCGAAAAGCGAGATTGGATACCCATACCCCAACAGACAAAAATACGTAAAAAGCCTAAATTATTTGGCCACTTTTTTAAATGTTGTAAAATTTTTGCACATTAAATGCACAAACAAGACACAAATCTAAATTTTTCACAATTTTCGAAAATTTTTTGTACCATAAATATGCTATATTAAATTATGCAAAATTTTTGCCCAAAAATAATCCCATAAGTCAAAATCTACAAAATATTTGCAATAATTTTACATTTTTTTTTTTTTTTTAGCTGGGATGGATTGCTTGGTCACCCAATTTCTTCATAAAAACGCGAAATTTGGTCTTTTTCGGGAAGTAACTCACGTCAGTGAGTGACCAATCCATACCAAACCTCGCCTTCCTAAGTCAATAGATCATCGAGGACCAACTACAGGACCATAGGAAGTGATTTTGATTTGAAGACTCCATTATGAAGAACATAACTGACAAGATCTGATGATAAAAAAATATAAATAAAATTCATTCACTTATTCATTTTATTTTTTTTCCATTCGATTTTTACATATACAAACCCATTTTTTTTTTTTTTTATAAAATTATTATAAATCAAGAATCTGACGAAGCAACACCTTTTTCCTTATAAACAACGATCCCTCTATGGATTAAATCCGGAACTTCTACTGCCAACCACGGACCGAGCTATAAATTTAAAATTTTTAAAATTATTTTAATTAATTAACAAAAAAAAAAAATGAATGAAGTGTTTACCCCAAGCGCCATTGCATGCGCAAGTCCGAATCTGGGTATGTTTCGTGCCCACAAGGGTTTAAAATGATCGGATAAACAAATTTTACCACCGCGAAACATTTTTGCGGTTTTTCCATCCAATTCCGGAATTGCAAGTTCAGGTGCCGTCGTCGGGTAGGTCACGGGAATCTTAAAAAAAAAAAAATTCCAGTTCAGTTGTGAACACATCCCATTCACAAGTGAACTGGATTAGAAAAATCTTGAAAACTCACGTCAAATTCAATGTCAAATTCATATTTGAGTCCTCGATGAAAATGCCAGCACTTTCCAAACCATCTGGTGCCTTCTTTATTCGATTCCAAGCGAAACCAATCGTTATCTGCATCTTTATTCGTTTGAACGTACTGTGACAGGAAAACATATGTTAAGTCAAAACAAATCGAATAAATATTTAAAAATTCACCTTAATTAAGGATTGGTATTCTTCTTTTAATCTTTGAACCCATAAATCCTTTTCTCTAGGCCCTGCTTTGGTTTTTAATAGAGGAATCCGAGAGAGAGTCTTTTTCGTTACTTCGTCCACCATTTTTGATGACGTTGAAGAGAGAGAGAGGCGATGGAACAAGACCCGGAACAGGAGCACATTAGTGACATAACAACTCGGATGTTATTTTAAACAAGAAAATTTTTATTTTTAATACATTAGTTATAAAAATAACACTTTTTAACTATTCATAAAAACAATTTCAGTTGTTAATTAATTTTTTTATAATATGGATTCAGGCCAGCACAGACTTTCCTCAGTCTCGTAATGGGGGATGCAATATGAACCTGTGAAAAATTGAGGAAAAAAATTATTTTTTTCACACTCTAATTTATACTATAATTTTTTCTACTTGGTTTGCAGGAGCAGGCAGTGACATTAGTAGTACAAATAAATTTATCAGGGATGAATGTATCATAACATTCCTTATTTACGACTTTGAAAATCAGATCTTTTTCAGGATCAACTGTAAAAAGAAATGTATATTTTATTTTTTTAATGTTTTAATTTATTTTTTTAACCACCATAATTCTTAGTCAATTTTCCTCCTTTAATTTTAACTTGCAACTGTCCACTGCAACATTTCCCTTTTTGACAATCTTTGTCTGTTTCACATAAATTTGGTGTTTCATACAGATCTTCCTGCCAGCTATTCAAATCAGTAGCATAAACCAAACCAAAAAATCCAGAAAACATGAAAAAACACACAATAATCCCACTAAACTTCATAGCTCTCATTGATATTTCACCAAAAAAGAATACCAATTCAACAATTTACATCACTACTTCAACCTGCCACTACATTCCACAATGGCGCTGCTAAAAAAAATCAGAATATAAAATATAATTCATTGTCACGATTTATTTATTTATTTACATGATTTGTTTATGTCTAGTACATAAAAAACTAGATCTCGATAGAAAGTCTCGTAGAAAGTAAAACACCATGCACAACCGCCCTCTGGTGTCAAAACCATAATTTAATTACTTCACTGTGCCTCCCACCACCAGAGCGGCGCTGCGCAAAACCATGAGTATGCTAACTGCCAGTGCCAAGCAATCCACCGGGTTTTAACCAGTGACAGCATCGCGTCGGTTATTTTCCCATACACAGGAATCCATGGCGAACGAGTGAGCACCAAACAGCAGGGAAAAAACAGATCGTGTGTCGAAGGCTCGTGAATTATCAAGGATCAAACGAAATGGGCCCAATTTCATGGCCGTGGATTGCGTGCTTTGTCATTGCGCAAGGTAAGACACTCAAGAAAAAAAATGTATCAAAATTGATCTAAAAAATACCCACACTGCCCCTCTCTTTCACCATGACCTACAATCAACTATAGGTGTAAACAAAACTAATTTTTCATATTTTTCATATATTTCCTAGTTATTTGCATGAATAAAATCGATATAAAATCGATTTTTGTTCTTCCCACTTCATTAGTTGGTGCAATTTGAGTTTCTAAGAAAGGGAGAGGATTGTGGGTAAAAGAATAGCCCACAGGGGGGCTGAAACTGAAGACTTGTTTTTACAAATACACTTCCACACCCTCGGGTATTTTATTTCACTCATAGAGTTTCATATGGTGGCCACGTGCTGCGTGTCCAACATGTTAAAAGCTACAAACGATTTTTTTCTTGGCCCATTTCCTGTGAAAGAGAAAAAGAAAGAAGAATTTTTCAGATGTCAATAATAGGGGGCTGGCACCCATGAAAATTAAAAGTGCTTTTGGGAGGTTTGGGAGTGAGTGAGAGTGTTGTAAAAGGTGATTTATTGAGGTTTGGGGGAAATTTTGGTTTTTGTTTTGATTTTTATGGGTTAAAACCTGATTCTGGGTCAATTGTTTTGGTTCTTTTATGTCATAATTTACATTTATTTAATTGTTTTATTTATTTTATTTTTTGCATCAATTTTTTTTCGAATTTATGAAAATATGAGTCACAGGACATGGATATGAATTTAATATACAAAAATCAACTTCCTGTACAGTACTGTACAGTACATGAAAAAATTCATACAAATATTAACAAAATATTGAAATTTTAACACAATTTTGTGAGATTTTCCAAAAAAAATCACTGAAAAACCGTATAAAAATCAATAAACTATAATTACACATAAATCTGCACATGCGCAGAAAGGGATTTCTTGTAAATTTTACCAAATTCCCACAAAAATGTCATAAAAATCACAGAAAAACACATCAAAATCAATAAACTATAATTACACCTCAACAAACATCCAAACCACCACTCTATACACATGCGCAGAAACAGTTATAGGCGAACAACCTCTATAATAACAATAATAATCTTTGACCTCACTTAGATGCATCTTGTGCTCTATTTATTCGGGGTAAAAACCTTTTTTCGCTTTAAAATTTCAAACATTTCTCTCTCATTTTCTATAATTTAACAAAAAAATCCTAGTGAGGGATAGAGGAAGTACGCGGGAAGAGAAAAATTATATCGAAACATAAACGTGTGTTAAAAGAATCATTTGGCCGTAACCGCAGCTTTTGTCCGTCCTTCCTGTAGCTATGGGGCTTTGTGTCCTCGTCGTGTTGAACCCATCCCGCATTAGGTCATTGCTGATGTTAATCGAGCGTGCGATTCATTATGGATGGACTATGGAAATGATAAGCAAAACTAATGGAATGTTTTGGTGTTGTAGTTGGATTAGATTTGTTTTATCTAGAATATAGAAACATCCGGATAGTATCGTAGGAAATAATAATAAAAATTGATTTTTCTATCACCAGTGACCGTCCGGTGGGATTGTCTTTGTTATAGTCTGATTTGTATCTAAAAATATAAGTGATCGATAAGCAGAATGCCAGCATGCCAGCATCATCCATTCGGGATTGTTTCGTTGGAATTTTGTGCTGAGATGTGTGGGTTTGGGTTCTAGTGGAGTTGTGAGATGGGGAGTGGGTGAGTCGACTGGAATTTGAAAGAAAGGGGTGGGTGGGATGCGGGACTAATGTTTTATCCCAATAAGAGTAAATTTTGTCGGAAGGAAACTGCTTTTCTTGGCTATGTTATAAGTGTAGATCGTAGAAAGTATAAACGATCCTGAGAGGATGGGGGTTGAAAAGTCAGATTCCAGTTTACTTTTATATTGGAGTCTGGTTTATTTATATGAATGACCATACAAGCCCTTCTCGTTAGTATGAACAAGTAAATGACAAGCAGTTTTTTCGTGCTGACCGGTTTTTCGCATCATCCTAACTCGTTATTGAGAATTTTGTTCGTTCTTATGAGTATTTTTTAAAAAAATTAGTGACAATTATGAAGGGTTTTTATTAAGATTTTGAATAATTTTGTAGTGATTTTTGCAAATTTTTGAAGGTTTTGAACGAGTTTGCAAGGATTTGAAGAATTTTAACGATTTTCTGAAGGTTTTTAAACAATTTTTTAAACAACAGTTTTTAATTTTTTCCCCAATTTTTTGTTGCTATTGTTTAATTTTTTTTATTGTTTTATAATTTTTTCCTCAAATTTTCTGAAAATTTGAAAAAATTTGAAAAAAAAAATTAAAAAAAAAAAAATTTCCATAAATGACAGCTTAAATAGGTCGATTGGCGGCTAGCCCGTGAGCCGTCTTGGTCAAAGAAAGGCGGCGGCGGCTGCGGCTCGACAAATGAATGACGATGGCAGTGGCGGAAGCGGCTGGGGTTTTTACTTTTAGGCAGCCAGCTTAGCCGTGACGGCGCACATCTCTAGCTTTTGTTATGTGTCGGCTGGAAAAATTCGTATCGATGAAAAATAAAACCAGAAACTAAAGAAAATTTTTTCATATAACACGGTTTTTCGCATCATCCAATTTCGCATCCAGAAAAAAAAATCGGCGATTTTACCCGAGTTCGCACAAATGAGTTGGGACTCTCTTACAACAGAAACATAATCTAATTCACAAGTGACCTGGAATTTGGCACAATATCAAATATCAAATTCCATATCACTTATGCAATGAATCCTATACCAGCATTACACACAGCAATACAACAGAAACATAATCTAATTCACAAGTGACCTGGAATTTGGCACAATATCAAATATGAAATTCCATATCACTTGTGCAATGAATCCTAAACCAGCATTACACACAGAAATACAACACCAAAGTCAAAAATTAAACCCAACCCAACATAACAGGATTCCCACAAACAAGTGAACTGGAATGTGTAAAACCATATATATTTCCATTTTGGAACCCCAATAACCCCCTTAAGGGTGTTTCCCATGGAAAACCGAGTGTTGTGACACGGAAAATCCTCAGGATTAGTATCAATCGCTCCCAGACTGTCTGCTTTTTCCTTTTTTTTTTATTCATTCAAAGGGAGGGGTTTGCATTGCAATGGGCGAAAATGTCACTGAACACATCTCTGAATATTGGAACGGTTCCAATTTGATTCAATTTGAATGATTCATAATGCAACTCATGACCCGTGCAAATTGCTGCAAGATTTTAATTTGTTTTTAGATTGCGAAAAATTAAGCCAGAGATGTATTTATGGTCTGGTTTCTTCGACTCGTATCCGAGTGTGAAACGAGTGCTGAAAAACAAAAGGATTTCTGGGATGAATGTTGTGTTTGTGACTTGTGGTGTGAACCGGGTTAATCCGTGAAAGCAAGAATTTAATCTGGTTCGTAGGAACTAGTTCACATCTGCTTGCAATTGGGGTTTTCTCTAGAACTTTCTTCGATGTGTTTTTTTTTTTTAATGCGTCGCCTGCTGTTCTCAGTCCGGTCGTTAACTTGTCGGTTTTATATACGACCGGTTATGTTTGTTATTGCTGTAATTCCCTGTCTAGAAATTAGTGTCTAAAAATGTGTTGTGAATTATGATGTTATTATGGGGTTTCGTGGAATTGATTTGTTTATATGAGGGGAATTTTTGATTTGTTGTAAGTAATAAATGGTTACAACAATGGAATTATTGATTTTAACAATGACATGATGATTTTCAACAATTGATTTTAACAATGGTATGATTTTCAACAATGCTATGGCACTTTCCAACAATGGGAATACAGATTTTAACAATGGTATGATTTTCAACAATAATATGGCACTTTCCAACAATGGGAATATAGATTTTAACACTGATATGGCACTTTCCAACAATGGGAATACAGATTTTAACACTGATATGGCACTTTCCAACAATGGAAATGTTGTTTTCAACAATGATATTGTGCTGTCCAACAATGATATTGTGCTGTCCAACAATGAAAATATTGTTTTTAACAATGGAAATATTGTTAAGGCTGTATTCAACAATATTTTGAAGCTTTCTAACAAGGAAAACAATTTAAACAATTTAAAAATTATTCGAACAATGAACCGACTAAAAGCAATGAGTAAAACCCGAGTTGGGAGTGATTGTTGAAATGAGGCGACACGTCATTTGTCATTTGACCCGCGAGAAAGTTTCAAGATTTTATCGAGTGTATGAATCAGTGCCGTGACTAGTTCACATTATTGAACTCTTGAATCCAGCCAGGGAAATAACTGTAACGCATCATCGAGCGTTAAGAACGACTAGTTTAACGGTGGAAAATGCATTTGCCAGTCAAAACAAGCAAACGACGTCTTTGTGCAAACTGCAAACGACTTTTTTTTGGCAGTGCTGCCGTTAAGATTAATGTATCGAGCGATGACTCAGACGTACTTTTGAAATACTGTACTGAGGAAGCTGACAAACAGGAGTTTTTAACCTTTTAACGCATTCACGCTGATGCTGATGCTTAACTTAACTTATTCCAAGGGAAATACCGTTAAGCTGATTTTATCACGATGTGATGATGATTTTGAGTTTTTGTGTTTGCCGTAGGGTTCTTGATTAATGGGTGGTATATAAATAAAAAGGATCCTTCTGTTTTGAGCATTATTTGCTTAAAATTGAAGTAAATTACCGTATTTACAAGTTTAAGAAAGCTACGCTACAATTTTGAAGCAAATACTTCAATTTTTTGAAGTTACTAATGTGGTAAGCCAAAACATTGAAGCATTTGTTACAAAATTAAACAATAAAGCTCATAAGTCTGATTCATTGTTCTCACCGTCAGGGTGAAGAGGCTAAACAATAAAAATTGATCAACTTTGATCAACTTAGGAGTGAATCTGGCTATAGTATTTTAACAATATGTATTCTTTTGCTGTAATAATGAAAACTATACTATTTCAACAATGAAACTAGGAATGTTAGATTACGAGTAAAGATTCTTCCAATCCGCCATTACAAAACTCATATTTATATTTCCCATTTGGGGAATAAACCCGAACCTAATTAAAGCGTGCCATTTCTACTCAAAGCTAGGTTCACTCTTAAACGCATGCAAAATAAAACAGAAGCATACGAAAGACGCAAGGACCACAAGAAATATTTAGCTAATTAAGGTGTCATCTTACACTTAAAATCATTCCTTTACACTTAAAGGTGTTCAAATGGTGGCAACAAAGACATTTTTTAAGAGTGTATTTATTACGATTACTCTTTTTTTACGAGTTATTAAATCCTTTTTCAGGTGTTATTATGATTCAAGTGAATAAAAGTGTATACGGTATTCATTTTACACCTGTAAAGGCGTATGCTCTGGGAAAATTAGAAGGTGTAATTATTTGTGTGTGTGTAGACAAGGCTCAGATTAGGGCAAGCTGATTTTAAACTAGCGAAAACTAATTTATTCTGTGATTTAGTTAATGTACGGTTGGCTTACTGGACATCAGGCAGTGACGCTCAAGATGAAGGAAAATTCTTCTGGACATCAACTTGGCAAAGTATTAACTACACAGAGTGGTGTCCCGATCAACCAGACAATTATCATGCCAATGACAAAGATGAAAACTGCGTTCACATGATAGTATATGAAGACCATAAGACATGTTGGAACGACCTCGCATGCAATAGAGACACTACGTTTACTCCACAGCATCCCGTGTACTATATATGCGAACAGGAACTTTTGCCCGAGGTTGCCACTCTGGAAAAATGTCAAGAAGAGTGTTTGGCCACAAAATGCGGGGAGAACAGCATTGGGTTGACGTCTCCGGAGCCACTAGACGTTTGCCCAGCGACATTCGTTCGTCTTCACAAGGCATGCTATCACTTCTCCGACACAAGGACTACCTTTTTCAAGGCATTAGTCGCATGTCGTGACATGAATTCTTCCCTCGCGAGCATTGAGACCGATGAAGAAAATATTGCCATAAAGAGACATGTCATTCGTTTAAAAGGTAAAAAAATACCATACAGTACAAACCCAATGTGCCAACACCTCTCAGAGATGTCAATATGTTACACTCTTAAAAGGTCGAACAATTAATACTGTCATACATAGTTAAAGAAAGGTCTAAAAACTTCAAAAACCTCTTACTTGTTAGTAAGGTCTTTGAAATTTTGAACCTTTTTATAACTATGACTGTACTAATTTTTATACCTTTATTTGTAATTTAACTTAACTCTTTTTAAGAGCGTAGATCGCAGAATGTACATCCAGGACTTCGTAATTACGGTTGAAGTGTCACACACATTGATGTCTTTTAACGTCATAGTTATGCAGGACGTAACAAAAATGTCATATTACGTCATTCTAGGAGTTGCCAGTGTTTGACGTCAGTTTTAGTTTGACCGGCTCATGCAAAAAATGACATTCAGAGAATATCCAACACTGACACGTCTTAAAATGGCGTTAGTACGACATTTTTATTATGCCCCATGACGTCCAAAAGACATCACTATGTGTGACACTTCAGCCATAATTACAATGCGTCCTGGGCGTCTTAGATTTCCAATCTCTGAACGTAACGTAATGTTGACGTCTCTGAGCTATGGTTGTGCCATAGACAGAAGGGACTTTCCACTATAGACTCGCTTTTCTTAAGATTGAAATATATCTCGTTTAGAGTACCTGCATTCAATTTTAATAATAAATAAAACGCTCTGGAGCGTAGATCGCAGAATGTACATCCAGGACTTCGTAATTACGGTTGAAGTGTCACACACATTGATGTCTTTTAACG
>JAQFZO010000412.1:0-25466 GCA_034695885.1 Geophilus flavus
TCATTCGAAAATTCATTCTCCAACCGGAAGTTTCTCTTAAATCTCCTCCAAATGGCCAATAACATCGAGATGATTTTTATTAATTTTTATTTCACTTATTTCTTTTACATTTTTAAAATTAATTCATTATTGAAGAACACATTCATGCCCCCAAACAACCCTCTTGTGTCGGGGTTTGACAAGCAAAGCCGGTGACTGTGATGTCGCACGGCCAATAATCTTGCCAACAACCGCCAGCCCCATGACTGACTACAACGCAAACCTTGCCCGCTCTCTCTCCTTCTCCCGAACACCAGTTGGTATAAGTGGGTGGTTTGCCCGTGGAAAGCCAAGTCCAATGCTTCTCGTTGTCACTAACGATTTGTGCAGTCAAACCTATCCACAGATCTACAGTACAAAAAAAATTAATAAATTTGAGCCATCAAACCAAAAAATAAATGATTTTCCAACCAACCTCCTTTTTGGTCGTTCACTTGTTTAACTGCTGCCTCATTGTCCACGTCGTTCTCGATACTGAGCAAAACCGAGCCGTTATCAGCGCAGTATTTTTGCGCATCGGTGAAATTTTTTCTCATTTTGTAAAAAAATATTTTTTTCTCTTTGGAATTGCCCTGAACGCTGAAAGACGACACGTAGAGGATGAAAACTAGTAAAAATGTAGGAATCAAATGCATCTTCTTTGCCTCTTGATAAACTAACCGTATACCAGTTAAATGAATCTTTTCGTGCTGACAATCGACTCTGAATCCCATGTGCGAACAAATCTCGTATTTATACCTACTACGGTATTTTAATGTTACTTTTCAGGTCATCAACATTGCCTCGACAGATGACGATGGTTGTTTTGGTAAGTTTTATAACTAGTGGTTAAATCACTTCTATTCATGTTATATTACTTCCTGTTACACTAAAAATATATTTTTTTTTTGTGATTTATACAATGAAATAAATAAAAATTGTTTAAATTAGATTGACATCTTCATATTTTTATTCTGCTGTTGAATTGGAATTTTCGAATGAGTTAAAAGTTGTAAAATAAAATTGGTTTTTGGTCTGGAACTGTTTTTGGTCTGCGACATTTATTGGCATTAGCATCATGCATAACCCCCTGTACAGGGGGTTATGCATCATGATGCTATAAATTTTATTACTTTCCTATAAAATTATAAGAGACTTGCAATTCAGAAAAAATGCTTATTATTATTTGATTTATTTTATACATTTTATTCAGTAATAATCGAATATTCACACAAAGAAATCTATTTTTTTATTCTCTACAATCGATGAATGTCCCAGGAAATCAAAATTTTGAGGTTTTTAGAGAAAAAATTGACAAAAAGGCCAAATCGATTAATCTAATTCCTGCTAGCCTGCCCCATATGGAACGCATAAATTTGAAAAATATTTAAGATACGGCGCTTCGAATGCTATGCGCGCCAAACCGGAAGTGCGGTATAGTGCGAAACTACAGTTAGTCCCAGCCCTGCACTCAGCAAAAGCGGCATCGGCATTTGTTACGAAGCGAGTGACAAGCGTTGAGTTCAAGGTGGGCACTTACTGCAATATTAAAAACTTTATAGTTTATAATTAAATTATCATTTATTTTCTAGCAGTTTATCAAAAGTCAAAGGAAACTTTAAGTCATCATGTTTTGGGGTAAGTTAAGCGTATTGAACAAAAAGTTTTTTATACGAAGTAAACCTACTTCATAACTGACCACGTGCTTTTTTTTCCGGTATATTCGCAGGTATCACAATAGAAAATGGGAAACGTTATTCCCAAACCGTGCCTGGCGCGTTCCACGTTTCTATGGCAGCCTTAGAAATCAATCCCGATGGTATATTTGAAAATAAAATTTTTTAATCATAGATAACTTTAAAAAAAAATTTCTTTTTGTTGTTTGCAGAAACCAACAAGAAGAAAACTGTGTCGGTTATGATCCAACGTGGTCAATCTGAATTTCTTTTATGTTCGTTACAACATGGAGTTACTTTACAACAGAATTTGGAGTTGAATTTCGAGGGTGGCGAAAAAGTCACTTTCTTTACCAATGGCCCCGGTATACATTTATAATTTTAAAAAATAATTAAAGTAACTGAATTTAATGTTTTGTGTTTATTCAGGAACCGTTCATTTGACCGGGTATTCAATTGAGGAGGAAGATGAATATTTCGACAGCGAGAACGACGGCGAAAGTGAATTCGAATTGACTAGTGCTGATTCGGATGACGGTAAATTCATTTATTTTTTAATTTTGGTGTATAAAATTAAAATAATAATTATTTCTTAATTATTTTAGATGTCCAAGATAATTTAAAACGCAAGAAATCTATTGCAAACATGAATACGGCCAAAAAATGCAAAATTACAGAGTTGAACGAATTGAGCGGCGATGAAGACGATGATGTAAAAATGAGATTTAACCCTTGAAAACGATCGAAAAAAACTTTAAATCCTAAAAAAAAAAAAAATTATTGTTTTTAGGATTTGGAGATTGATTCTGAAGACGAGGACGACAGCGATGATATTAATACTATGAAGGCGTTGCAATTCAACAAAAACGCGAAGAATAAAAACAAGGAAGTCGTCAAAGCTGAGAAAAACAAGAATCAAACACCAGCTAAAAAGCAAAACGCGGCCGGTAATAACCAAGCACAAAAAACCCCGTAAAACAAGCAAGCCGTCGCTAACGGACCCGAATCGGCCGGAGGTGACTCGACTGGAAAAAAGAAAAGGAGGAAGAGGAAGAAAAACAAGTCGTTAGGAGGCGAAAGTGACGTTTCGATGGTCGAAGTTACTCCAAAAACGCCCGCGGTACAAAAAAATAAAAAATAAATCGAAATAAATAGATTTAAATAAAATATTGATTGTGTTTATTTGTTTCGTATTTCAAATATTTTAGGATGCTCAAAAAAAGGGAGAAAAAGCAAAAACGCCCAAACAATCTGCTGAAGCTCCTAAAACGCCCAAACAAGCGGCGGAAGCTCCTAAAACTCCAAAAAGCGCTCGTAAAATCATTGGTGGAACCTCCGTAGAAGATTTGGCGGTTGGAAATGGACCCGTAGCTAAACGAGGACGATTTGTAAATTAATTTGTTATTTAATATGATGATGAATTATACTTTAAAAAACGTTTTTTAATTCGATCAAAGGTGCAAATAGAGTATGTGGGAAAATTGTCCAACAACAAGGTGTTCGATGCGTCGGATAAAGGATCTCCGCTTGGATTCAGAATCGGCAGTGGTGAAGTGATCAAAGGATTGGATCTGGGAATTGAAGGAATGAAAGTCGGCGGTAAGAGGAAATTGGTCATTCCTCCGACACAGGGTTACGGAAAGCAAAGCAACGGACCCATTCCTGGTAATTCCACCTTGCAATTCGATATTGAATTGAAATCGGTCAAATAAGCCATTTTTTTTCACCCATTTTCATCATGGATTTAATTTTTTTTTTATATATATAAGTAACGATTGCCATATTTGAAAACCGAATACTCGGTTCCTTACGGCTTCAACTCTTGTTTTGTTTTTTTGTTTATTCCATTACGAAATAAAGCGGCATAAAGTTGATTTTTTAGTTTAATTTGATTCACTTTTATTTCCAACGAGATTATAAAACCGTGAAGTTTAAGGAAGATTTTATTCGTTGCTATTGTGCCGACAAATCCAACACAACGACGATTCAAAAGAGATTGGATTTGAAATCTGTCAAATGAGCCGATTTTCTCCACTTTTATCATCAATTTTTTATATATAATCTTGAAAATTGCCATATTATAAAAATTGCCATATTATCTGGTTCCTCGTGGTCGTGGCTTCAATTTTTCGATTCTATCATCACGAAATAAAGAGCGAAAATCGATTCTCAGGTCAACTTTATTACGGACTCCTGCTATTATAATTTAATACATCACTAACGCATAGTTAAAACCTTTTTTTACAATATATTTGGAATGTTTTATAAGTCATAAACAACGTTAATCTGATTTTTTATCGGCGACTAGTTGTGGTTCGATGATGCCATTTTGAGGAATTTCCTAGAAATAAGTAAGAAAAAAATTAAATTAATAATTTAATGTTGGTTTTGTACAAAGAATACATACTTTGGTATTTAAGTTGGTCGTTTCCTTTGTATCTCCAGTTGTCGTTTGTGTTTTTGCTTCTGTTTTCTTTCCCCAAGGTAAGTAAGCAAGAATGTAAGGTTGAAGAAACCGATGGTAAATCCATAACAAAATTGGGATGAATATACAAGGTATACAAACCATACTGGACAAATAAGTAATTTCTTTTTTCTGTAAGTATATAAAGTGTTAATTAAAACTATTCATACAGAAAATAGATAGATTTTTACATCAAATAATGTAGGATTACGTGTGTTTAGGCCTAGATCGCAATATCACTGTTTCCGCAAATCCTCGCTAGAGGGCAAACTGGGATTACTCATCGATTTTTCTATTTTTACTACAAAAAACAACATCGTAAACATTGCAAAATACGAAGTATGCTACTTACAATATAATCCTTTTACTCCCTACAATTTAAATCATTTCTTCTACATAAAAAAAAAAAAAAAACAACGGAAATATTTCCTTGCACGTTAACTCGCATTAACTCCTATTCAATGGTAAAGAAGAAAAAAAAAGCCTAATAAGATGTTACGTTAAGAAATTTAGAATATTTACGACAAAAAACGATCGCTTAAAGCAAATCTCTTATCTTCCTCATATATCATACTTTTCAGATCCACCACCATGCGGCGCAAATCCAGTCAACACAAAAAAGAAAAAAAAAAGGTGGATTCAAAGCGCTTCGGAGAAAGAATAAGACTCGCATACTATTCGTTTCTCCATGGCAGGGAATCCACACAAAACAAGCTGTTGCGTCCTCGTATCACTTTGCCGGTAGTTAAAACGTCCCACGACACAATCGTAAAACAACACAAGTTGAAAAAACACAACTTTAATCAATCTAAAAATGTTTTTCGCACCAACGAGATGATTAACCATGAAATTTAAGGAAGAAGCTTTTGAAGATTATTACGATGTTTTTGAGGAGATTGGCAGGTAAGCCCACTCTTAACTCATTGTTTTTAACGTACCGTTACGCGTGTGCCGACACACACGGCGACAATTGTCGTTGGTGAAATATAAAAATTCAAAATGGTGAAATTTGTAAACAGTTTTTGAAATTATGTGTAACAGGTTGCATTTTCGATAAGGGTGTTTATCATTACATTACGTACATGAATCATTGATAAAGTTTATGATACGTGACGATATTTGTTGCAAGTACCCAAAAAAAATTCAAATATAATTATTTATTATGTCTTGATCTTATTTTGCTATTAAATCATAATTGATAATACTGGAAATGTCAAGGACAAGATTTCCTCTTCCTTTCAGGTCATTCCACTTTTGGACATAAGGCGTCGCTTTTTTTTTAGTATTTTTAATTTTTTTTTTTTGGGTAACCTGTAAACTATTTTTTTTTCCTTTTGTTTCTGCTAAGTTGATGTTATGTTGTGAGTCAATGTGAAACAGGAAGAGAAGTTGTTGGAACGGATTTCTTGGGATTTGGTGAAATTTTTTGGTTGCTGTGCAATTATATAAACAGAGGAAAAGTTTGTTTGATCTTATGGCATTAAGAAAAATATTTGTCACGTCTTTATTTCAAACATTCCTAAGATTTCATTATTTTTGATATTTTCAATGGGGATTTTTCAATGTTAAGGCCAACAGGAAATTTAAAATGTTGCTCCATGTCTACAACTTGTTGTGTAGTGTAGATGTGAAGGGAGGGGGGATGTGCAATGAGGTTAAGGTCACTGATGACCCTTGTTGAAGATTCAAATAGTAAAAAGAGGTCTGTCCAGTTTAATTGCAACACAAAGACAAAACACAGGAAAAAAATTCCCAAAAATGAAAATGTGACAATTTTGTGAAAAAGTCTTTAAATTACCTCATTTTTACGACACCAGGGGGTATTTATGTCTTTATTTATAGAAAATCTGGGAAACCACAACTCAAACTAATAAAACTTCACCACTAAAAACTTTTTTCCAGTCAAAACACAACACCCCCTCTCTTAAAAAAAAGCAAAAACAATTTTAATTAACCAAGAATTTATTTCCACTGCACCCTTTGAACACAAGAGAATTTCCATTTTTTTTGGATGTATATGTGTGTGGTTAAAAACAGCCAACAACAGGTGTAGTGTATCATGGGAATTTCACTCGAGTTCCTATCATTCATTATTGTACAAGTTGAGCAAAAGTTCATGGAACCTCATCACCATCATTATTAGTGAAAAATTCACTATTTTTAATTTTTTAAATTCTTTAAAAAAATTATTTTTTTACAAGTTGCAAAAATGTTGTTATTTATTTGAGTCATGGAACGAGGATAATAAAAATGGCGAATTGTCACGTGTTCTGTCGACTATGGATGATGGAAGATGTAAAGAGCAATGATCTTGAAAATGATAATAAAAAAAATGGACGGAATGAAATCAGACGTGGAATTTAATGGAATTTAATGTTGTTGGCGGATGAAATTAAAAGAGACACCCCGTGGTGTGTTTTTGAATCCTGCGATGCGAGAATTGGGCGAGATTGTTTCTTCACCTTGGCAACTGGCCCCGTCGGGAAATAGTTGGAAGTTGGATGGAATTTTGAATTTGGTTTACTCGCAGTCGTACCTTGACCCTCATGTCTGAAGACGAGTCTGGATGAGGCACTTAAAGAAAGGGATGAGGAGGAGAAAAAAATTGTGTTTAAATACTAAGTGGCTGAAGGATTTTGTTTGAGGTGAATGCTGGGAGGGATTTCGTGAAAATTTGTTGCTTGGGTTTGATGGTAGGGGGCAGAGAATGGGTTATTAAGGCTATTGTTGCAGTCGACAATGAGGAGTTGTATTGTTGCTGGTGTTTAACAATAAAAGTTGATGTTTAACAATGGATTTTGCTGACTAACAATAAAATTTTGCTGTTTAACAATGAAATTCTGCTGTTTAATAATGAAATTTTGCAGTTTAACAATGAAATTCTGCTGTTTAACAATGAATTTTTGCTGTTTAACAACGAAAATTTATATTCTATTGACGTACTTTGATCTCTGCCAACAAATAAATCTCATTCTGCATCAATAAATTAATTTAAGATACAAATATCTATACAAACACCCGTCATTGTTTATAAAATATGCCACACATTGTCCAATCCACCACCCCTAAATCAAAAAAGCATGTAACTCCACAACAGAACATTCATTTCTCTCATCTGGACAAAAGAAACTAGGTTAAACGAGCACGATACACATAACGAGAAGATTTTTTATCCACCAAAAGAAACCATAACGTGATGAAGGTGTAGGCGAAATTTTTTTATCTCTTCTGAGATCCTCAAAATGAAATAAATGAAACGAAATGAAAAATGATGGGTGGAATGAACTGGGAAATAGTATAAGAAACGATCGAAACCAGATCACAACCACACATAATAACAAGAATCAAACAATATAATACAACAGGAAATAAAAGTTTGACAAAGTCAAAACCTCATTTCCTTCAATTTTAAAACCCTACAAAAAATATTTCCCTGTCTAATTAATTAATTCATTAAATTTATCAAATTTCCTTTTCTCGGTCGGTCGTCCTCCGTGAAGCCGAAAAGTTGAATTTTCTATTTTAGTCAGCAGTTCCATCACCCCTTTAAACCGTTTATTCAACCATGTCTGTGGTAATTGTATGATCTGCTGTCTGAATTAATTCCAAAATGACCTTGCAAGGTCGTTTGTACCCATAATTACAGATGGGGGTTGATAATTGCACATCTATAAACAATGTACACATGAAAGTGATTGTGATTTATATTCATCTTTATTTATTCTCTATTTTTTATTTTACCTTTTTCTTTCTTTTTATTTTTACTACTTTTTACTTAAGGCCAAATTATGGATTCGTCCATACTTGATCCTGAACCTGAGTAATTTCTTTATTCAGACTTAATTATGGTCTACTTTCAACTTTTGCGTGATGGAATGGAAAGAGTTTATTTTACACAAAATTGCACAGCAATTTAACAAACCCAAAAATAACAATGTAATTTTACTGTTTAACAATGTTATTTTGCTGTTTAACAATGTAATTTCACTGTTTAACAATGTAATTTCACTGTTTAACAATGCAATTTTACCGTTTAACAATGGAATTTTTTTGTTTTACAATGGAATTTTTTTGCTTAACAATGGAATTTTACTGTTCAAAATAGAAAAAAAGATTTTTTTGAAGCTGTCATTCTCCCACATGAATTCACACATGGTTGAATCCAAAGCTGAATTGAACTTAATTTTATATAAAAAAAAAAATTTCTAGTGTGTGAAAATTTGAATCAAATTTAATTTAATTTAAATTTTCAAAGGAAAAGAATTTTTATTTATTTTTTCTATTTTCCTTGACCTGATCCATTTTACCTGCATTGTATTATAGTCATCGTGTTCGTCCAAACCCCTTTGTAGGTGGGGACAGTTCTCTCTCTCACTTGGCTGGTCATGGGATCAGTAGGAAGAAAAAAAATAAAAGTGAAAAAGTAGATTACTGTATGTTAAAACCAGGTGAACGAATTTTACTTTTGTTCGATCACTTGACTTGCAAGTTTTTCCCAATTTAAATCCAATAAAATTTCTATAAATATATAATAAAAACTTGTTTTTTTGATCCAATTTCACTACAGTCCAGTCACTTTGGCACAAATAAAACTCAGGAAAAAAGCATTCAACAACATTGAATTGAATATAATAATAAATAAGCCTAAATCTCATAGAGTAACACAGAAACCATGAACTTTGTGAGTTGTTCTGACAAGTGCATTCATAAGAAGATTAATCTATTTTTTTCCTCTGATGGAGATAAAAAAAATTCATGTTATCTCATGAATTACCTTTTCTCAGAAGTGCAGGGTTTGTTTTGTTTGGATAAAAAAATATCTAATGTAAATTTATCAATATAAATAAAGGAGTAAACAGTGCATGGATGTATTTAGTTGTTTTGATCATTTATTTTGACATTTGTAATGAGTTGAATGATTTAAAAGTCACTTAAGGAACTATTCACTTCAACTTTAAACATACTTGAATTATTTATTTTTCGCCTTAATGACATTTAGATAAAACTGGATAGAATTTTTGCATTGGCACTTGGCTGTGTTTGCATAATGCCCTTGTAAATTGCAGTGTTGCTGTGACAAGTGCAGACTTAGTTTTAAAGATATGTGTTTTGTAGTTACCAGTTTGACACCTCAATTTCCAGTTCTTTGGCTTCAATAATTTGAATTTTGCACTCTGGGGACTCAAAATGAAAGAGCCAATGCTCTTTAATAGAAAAAATAATTGTATGGTTTATTTGTTGCAGTTTAAACTTTACTTTTTTGGTTACAATTTGCATACAAATTCTAGTGGTTATATAAATGTGTTACATCGCTTCAACTCTGGGGTAGGATTTTTGTGTACATTTGTATGGATCACAGATCCATCCACCATGGGGATTTTATGGCTGGCTGGCCGGCCAAGGATTAATTTAAGTATCGCCAGTCATCGGGAAGGTGCCAAATGGTTTTGCATTATTGATGGCCAATGGCATTTTATTGAAAACCCATGATTAATGAAGAAGAGCCATGAGAAACAGTATTCCTGTATATCTGAATGCCTTTAGGACCATTTTCTCAAAATACCTCTCTTGCTGTGCAGTAAATCCAATTGGTTGAGGTTTTGACCACATAACTGGACCCATCAATCCCAGAACTCATAAAAACTAGGTGTATGGGGCTTTCCCCACGTCATAATTTTGACGCATTGCATTGTGGGCAGGAGCATTGCATTATGGGGTGAGGGTTGCTTAGCAACAACCCAAACAATCATTGTGGCAGCCATGTTGGGTCCCACTACATTTACACTCGGTTCTCCTTATTTTGGGGGGTTTTAAGAGTTTTGGTGGCCTTATATGGTTTTATTGAGGTTTGGGAGCAGTTTTGAATTATTTTTTGCTTATCAATCAAACCCTCTAAAAGCCATTCAAATCCATAGTCCAAACTAACTAAAACCACTCAAACAAAATCCATAAATTCCTGCAAAAAACTATTCAAGACCATAAAAACCAAAAGAATGCCATAATGCAATGTGACAAAATTATGATGTAGGGTATTGAAAAAGCCCTATTTCATCATTGGTCAATCACATCACATGACTCCACCAATGACAGTCACTCCACAGTTAGAGAAAACAAAAAACCTATTCAGAGAAAAGAATAAAAATAAAAAAATAAAACAAATTACTCAAACTTTCCATTCATTTTCACAGCCCTTGTTACCTAATTCAGCACAATAGGACATTTCCTGACAAGGTTCCATAAACTTATAACATTCTAAACACTAAAAAAAAAACTCCCTTCCTCCCTCCCTCCAACTCACCTCCCCACCCAACCCAACCCTCTTCCTTTCCCTCGAGTTAAGGTTAAGGGAATATTCTGTTTGCAGATGGGAGGTCAAAATTCCTGAAATTCTCCTTCCATTCCATCCACCATGTTTGTTTATATTTGCTTGAAGGGCAACTTGTATTGTTTGGACTCTTACTTAACCTTCACTTTAAATATCTTTGAAATCAAGCCAATTATCATTTCTTTTAACTTTTTTTTTTTTATTATTAAATGGAAAACATTTTTATGGTTTTTGTCAATGTGAACTGCTTGCTACAGTCCAACCCCTTAAACTCTTGTTTATATTCCTGTTTTATTGGTGGAATCAAGGAGTAGAAATTAGGCCAAAGATTGTTTTGGACTGTTTTTTAGGTCGTGTTTCAGATGGAATTTTCCTTGAACATTGATTTCTCAAAGTTAGTTCACAAATTATGGCAAATGATAAGTTTTAGTCCAGAAGAAAAAATATTTTTAGGATAAAAAGTGAAATTGGTTTTTTCTTTTTTTTCTTCCCTATAAAAGTCGTGATTTTCTGTTGTTGTTGTTGTTAAGATGGAATTTTGAGTGAGTGGTTAAGGACGTTGAACCAAGTTGGGTTTATAGATGGAAAATGATATTTGGATTTTTTTAATGGATGGAAAAGAGTTATGGAGGAAATTAAGGAGTTAAGATGGATGAAAAGGTCAGGTAATGAGATATTGATGTACTTGTGACGTAATCATGCACTTTAAATTCCACTTTGGGCCCACCAATGAAATTTAGGTACAAAAAAATTGATGAAATTTAGATTGGGGGTTTCCTGTTGTTTTTTTTTATATTTTGAAGCATTGAATTGAAATTGTGTTGATTAGGAGTTTTGGTTGTCCCTTTGTACCTGTGTTTTCTTTTTTTGTGGTTGATATGGGCGGGTTGGGCGTGGTGGTTTGATTGTAAACCTCTGAACTGATATGTTCAAGTGTAAGGTTGCCAAAAAGAGAATAAAGAGGGCGGGTTTTGAGTAACAAATGAGTAGTAAAGGTGTTGGATTACTGTAATTGTGTATTATGTGAAGGAGTGAGACTTACTGTATATGGTTGTTGAGTTGTAAGGCGTACAGTTTCATGACTAATCTCAAAAAATTAAACTTTGTCAATTAGATTCAGTATACTTTTTACCCTAAATGTAAGGGGTACATAAATTGTAAGGTGTACACTAAGAATACACAAAAAAATATTAATTTTTACACTTTATTTTACACTTAAAATAATTCAAAATCTACACTGAAAGGGATACTTAAGAAAACTTTAATTAAAAACCAAATTCAATCAACTCATAAATTCATAGTTTCGCAGTTACATCCTCTCCCACTTGCAAACCCCATAATCATAAACCAAACTGTCCTCTAAACTACAAATAACTTCCTACATAAAGACATCAAAAACACAACTAACTCCCACCCACCCACTCATTCACTCACTCACACCCATAACATCACTTCCAACTTTTCACTAATCAAATCCAAATCCCCATAAAAAAAAACATCAACAAACTTTTAACATTTAATTTCCTGCAAACAAACCAAACAAGAAAAAAGAATAAGAAAAAAATTTCTTTCCCTTCTCGTAATGTTTACTTAGTTGCAATCATAAATTGTGGCTCGTCGAGTGAACCAGGAAGCTGCAAAGGCAGATGCAGGCGGACTGTTGCTTGGCAGGGGGCAGTCGAGGTCATTGCCACATTGGACCAGACCAGTGAGGGAAGAGTTCGACTTTGACTCCGACTGACGTTCACTTTCCACTTTTACATTTTGAGTCCAGGTTAAACTCGCCCGTTAAGGCACATTCGACTCTTCACCGGTTTTTTTTTATAATTTTGATCTCCAGTAAACAATTTTTTTATTTACAAATTTTACACTTGTTAGGTTTTAATTGTGCCAATTTGCATCATTAATTGTTTCGTTACAATGTTATGTTAATTATTGATGCATGTAGTATTGTTAATATTATGTACTGTTGTCTTTGTGTTTACATTCCAGAAAGGAATGGGTTAAATTTTGCTTTCTCTTTCTACCTAACTATTCTTTTCCTGTCAGCTGACATATCAATAATTATGCCATTTGCAACAAAAAGATGTTTTACAACAATATATGCTATTTTGCCACAAAATGATGCTATTTCCATTGTTGCAAACTTGAGGTCAAATTTGATGACACCATTGGATTCGCCATCCCTACATTCCTATTGGCTTGTACAGTACAATTAGATTTCAGCTGGGATTTACAGTTTTCATAATAAGTAATTTAGGGTGAATTCTTAACGCAAACAGCCTGAATTCTCGATTTGAATGAATAAAGATAGATCACTTGTTGATTTGCAAAAGGTCACCATTAGGTTACTGATGTATGTTTGCAGAGTCAACAGTTGTGTAAATCGGTAAAGATGATACGATTTTTTGCCATTAGGGTTATGGATGCCTCGTTTTTGTGATTATAATTAAGATTTTTTTGACCTCGAACGCGTGTTGAATCCCGAAGATAGAGTGTGAGAAAGTTGTGCACTCTATTTGAATGAGGGAGCGTCATTACGGGATTAAGAGATGAGAATTTGTTTGTTTGAATCGATTGGATTTTTTTGGTTTTTCATGCTCTGATTGACGTCGCTTGGGGACGACCGGTGGTCATTTTGAGGGATTTATTCGAGTTTAATAACACTTCATTAACCTTGATTAAAGACATTTATTTGTGGTTTTTTGTTTCTTGATTGATATTTAACGACGAATTGGTGTATTTAGTGTCGTGCAGCGAAGGTTTCCGAAGTGTCAGGGTTAAATTTATAGAAATTTTGATTTTTTAGTGAAATTGTGGATTTTTTCAATACAATTTGCAAAGTTTTGCGACTTTTTAGTGATATTTCAAACAATTCACGATTTTCCATTGAATTTTGCGATTTTTCAATAAAATTTATAAAAAAAAAATTTTTCGATTTTCCAGTGAAATTTTCACTAAATTTTTTAACTCTCAAAACCTGATTTTTCCATTAAAACTACTCAACAACATAATTAAACCCACTGACAACCACATGCAAAGCAGAAAACTAATAGTCTTCGACTTCAATTGACCGTTCAAACCTTAAAAAAAAATAAAAACCATTTTTTTCATCTAATTTAATTCCTTTTCTTACTTTGATCTTTTAAAATTCTAACCCATTTTGACTTAAGGCAAAGAATCCAACCCAAGGATTTCCTTCATTTAAAACAAATCTGATAAAAACCTATTTTACATTTGTAAAACTTCTTTCCCTTTAATTGCATCCTCAGATCAAAAAGATAAATGAATCCACAACATTTACAAAACCACAGGTATTTAAACAACAAAAACAAACTCACAAAAGACACTTTTGTGTGTCGCACGCATGCGCAATCTTCATTATTTACTCCTTTTCCCTCTTTTTCAGGGTTAATAGCTTTTATTTCTATTTATAAATAATAAAAACATAAAAAAACACTTAAATTTGTGAATTATAATTGGGAAATTGCCAAAAAAATATTTTTTTTGTTTCTTTTTGGGGTTTGGAATGCGTTTAATTAAAGGAGGAACTGGAAATTTGTTCCAAGTGGTACAAGGTCGTGAAATTGCAGGTGAAAATTGTTTGAACTTCAGGTGTTTGTACATGTGGTTGGTTGTGGTTTGGGGGATTAATTGATTACAAAATTTTTTTTTTTTTAATTTTTTTTTTTTTTTTTTTTTAGTGGTCAGTTTGCAGTTGTGCGTCGGTGTAAAGAAATATCGACACGGCATGAGTATGCGGCTAAGTTTATAAGGAAGAAAAGGTTGGCCAGTAGCAGAAGGGGAGTGAAGATGGAGGAAATAAGGAAAGAAGTTGATGTGTTGAAGCAGATTTGTCATAAAAATGTCATCAGTTTGCATGATGTGTTTGATAATGGACATCAAGTCATACTCGTCTTGGAATTGTAATAAAATATTTTTTTTCATGTAATAATTGGTCATTTTATTGTTAAATCATTGTTAAACAGTCAAAAATGAGTTAAAACAATGGAATTATAATATTGTTGCATGTTTTTACCCCATTTTTTGTTGTAATAATTAATCATCTTATTGTTGAATCCAGTTTAAACAATAACAATAAATGTTGAACAATGAATTACTGAGTTTAAACACTGTTAAAATGAGGATCAAACAATGAAATGATCAAATTATTCTGTATTTTCTATTTTAACTTTATTTTTTTTATTACATTTTTTAGGGTCAGAGGTGGTGAATTGTTCGATTTTATATCAGAAAAAGGAAAACTAAGCGAAAAAGAGGCGGTTTTGTTCATCAAACAGATACTGGAAGCATTGGATCACTTGCATTGTAAAAATATCGTTCATTTGGATTTGAAGGTGATTTTCCCTTATATGGGCATTCTTATTCTAGATTTAATCATAATGTTTTTAAAAATTTTTTAGCCAGAGAATATAATGTTACTCAACCGGTTCGCATCAACACCCGTTATTAAATTAATTGATTTTGGGTTATCTCGACGGATTTTACCTGGAATGGAAGTTCGAGACATGATTGGGACTCCGGAATTTGTTGGTGGGAAAATTTAAAAAAAAATAATTTCGTTTTATTCTATTTAATTTTATTTTATTATTTTTTCAGCTCCCGAAGTGATTAATTACGAACTTCTGGGAACGGCGACGGATATGTGGAGCGTTGGAGTCGTAACATATATTTTGTGAGTTTTTTGATTAAATTTTTAATTCCACAAGAAAAATTCCAGAAATATGATGTAATTTCAGATTAAGTGGTGCTTCACCCTTCCTGGGTGACGATCAACAAGATACTTTTGAGAACATCTCGGCTCTGGATTATAATTTCGACGATGAGGCTTTTTCTCAAATTAGTGACCAGGCCAAAGCTTTCATTTCTCATCTTTTCATTAGAAATCCCAGGTAACAACCAACCATAAAAAAAAACAAAAAAAACAAAAAGCCTCAGGGCAAAATTGAATTCAACCACAACCAACCCCGCCATCTATCGCCAAAAACTTTAAACTTGAAAAAAAAATAATCCCAATAACAAAACTTTTCAAAAAAAATAAAAAATTCTTAAAAATTTCATTCAATCAACCAAAAATTACAAATTTAATTATTTTTTAATTAATAAAAAAAAAAAATTCCCGGAAAAATTTTTATGCAAATTTTTTATTATTAATTTTTTTTAAAAATAAATTTAATTTAATTTAATTTATAAAATTTAATTTAAAAAAATTAATAAATAAAAGTAGCCATGAAACTACACTACACGAGACAAACCGTATAGTCTTCCCTGTAGTGTTTTGGTTCATCCCAACTATTGATCCCACACATGCGACCATTGATTTACCCTTGTTTTGTCTCGCAGAAAAAGGGCCACAGCGAAGCAGTGCTTGCAGCATCCATGGATTAAGGTAAGCGCAGTAAATAAACCCCCAGCAAATTGAATGAATGCACGCCGATAAGGGTAACGCAACGGCAACGCACGATGCATTTTTATTCTCCCTCCCTCCCTCCATCCCTCGCAAGTCGCAACTCACGCATCATTCGCTTCGCTGCAATGCGAGACTACACACCCGGACATTCGAGACGGTTCGTGTCTCGAGTTCTTGTCGGGTGGGTTGGGTTGAGTGGGTGAAACGGTGAAACCGACCTTGTTTACATTCGTGCAGTTTGTAAAGTGATATTTATTACGGCGCTGTCTGCTGTTTGTTTATTTATTTATTGGTTTATCATCGAATTTCTCGTTTGTTTTTGTTTATTTTTCGTTGGATCAGTCGAGAAGTTTTCTTGGTGAGAGTGGATTTATAGAGACGGTTGTCCAAAGAAGCGATTTGGTTAAATGTAGTACGAGAAGTGTTTGGAAGGTAATTTTTTTTTTATTTAATTAGTTTTGGTTTTATTTTCTGTGATTTGGTGTTGGAGATCGGGGAAATACGGGACTCGGGTGATGTCATGTTTTGCAGGGAAGCATGCGGTACGGAGGAGGAGGCGTTCGGGAGCTGAAAACCAACCCGGAAATTGAGGAAATTGTTGAGAATTAATAATTTTATAGGAAAAAAACGTAAATTTTTACATATAAATTGTGGAAAATTTAATTTTTGACACCTGGAAATCGATGAAAATTGATGAAAATTTACGATTTTTCTCTCAAAATTCAACTTTCCACATCTTTATTGACACCCAATCACGGGAAATGATCCGTTTCCTACCAAACCAAACCCATAACTCCGTATTTTTATTCTCTTTCTCTTTTAAAAAAACAACCAGAAATATGTCCAAATCGTGGCATTGTGTAACAAATTATCACGTAGCACACGTCTGAGAAGCGCCAGTGTCGAAATGGTGGAAGGAAAATCAGCAGAAATCCCATCAGCTGTGCAGGTAAGCACCGGAACACAATCATTTACCTTAATTCCATCCATCCAACCTCGATTTAGGTGAAAATCACTCCACCAAACGCCCAAAACCACTTTCATTGTCTCGTTTTACATTCACAATACATTAAAAAAAATCTTTACATCCATTAAAAGATTTGTTTTGGTGGATAAGACCGAAAATTAGTATTAAATACCTAAAAATACGTGTCAAGGTCATTTTTTTCCCACAAATGAACAAGGGTTTCAGTGGGTTGAAAAGGATTAAGTCGTCGTCCTACTTCATCACCCAAGCATCACTTGCACTTGACTTTTAAACAACAATCGTTATCGCGGTTGCATTAGGCCTAAAAAAAACATTGGCACCAACTTTACTCTTGACTCTGCATTTGTTGGGTGACTCTGTACGTACTCGCTGGATTGGAGAAACTTGTCGATTAATTTGTTATCGGGTTTTACGACTGATTGGATTTAGTGCTGAGTAATTTAGGTGAGTCAGTAAAGTTTCCCCCGTTGTTTGAACGAACCCAAAGTCTGCAGAATAATCAATAATATTGGGACCTGCAAGATGACACAAATTTTTATTTTTATTTTCTCATGTCGACTACGAGCTATTTTTAGAGGAAGTGGGAAATTTATTTTGATATTTTTTTTTCTCTCTTGTGTTTATTTCAATTGCACATTTGCAGCAGGGGAATTTTGTGATGACTGCACTCTTCTGCGCTGTCGAAGAAGGCAATTTGTCTGGATTGGAAGAATTACTCACTTCATCTAACATCGATATTAATCAGAGCAACAAAGTAAATTTTTTATTTTTTTAAAATTTAAATTTTTTTTAATATATATTTTTTTTTAGCATGGTGAATGCGCCGTACATTTCGCGGCAGGTCTGGGCCAATTGGAAATTCTGAAATATTTGAATTCCAAAGGCGCACGTTTAGATAAAATCGACAATGTACGTATTTTTTGGAGTACACGAGAGACGGATTAACCCATTTTTTTTCGGTCGTGTCGTGTAAATTCTCGTCGCAATTGTTTGTACGAGATTTTATACATGGCAGCACAGAATATTTAAATTGGATTAATTCGTCTGCACGAACACTCGTCACTCGGCATAACGCGATTAAACGACAACATGATTTCATTTCCTCAACAGCACGGCGACAACAGTATTTACTGGGCCGCCAGACAAGGCCACGTTAATATTATTAAATATTTAAAAGAAAATAGTGTGCCGGTGGATCATCAGAACAAGGTCGAGATCGTTAGATTGATATAATTGAATATAATAGTCGTGGCTGTAATTTGACGTAATGGCAAATCAATTTTTTTTCCTTTTTATTTATTTTGATGCACAGGCAGGTGAAACTGCGATTCACGTTGCCGCTAGATACGGTCATGCACGCATGGTGCAATATTTGTGCGGGATAAGTAACGATATTAACGTGCAGGACGAGGCAAGTTATTTACAAAGATATTATTCAATTGCAAATTTGGGAAAAATTTAAATTTTTTATATTTGAAAAAAAAAATTTCCAAGTTTGCAAATTTTGTCGGTAGAAAATAGAAATCATTATTTCCGTTTATACACTTTTGTTAAAAATTATTTTTAGATTTTTCGATATCTGCACGTTGTAGAAATTTATGTTAATTTAATTTAATTTTCTATTTTTATTTCTATTTTCTTTATTTATTCTTTTTTTGTTTTTCTAAAAATTTATTTTCCCATCCTGGTATGCACGCATAGCATGGTGAGACCGCATTACACATAGCAGTTTGGCACGATTACCCAAGTGTAGTTCAAATCCTGTGTAAAATCGGTGCACAACTCAATTTGTGCAATACGGTGCGTGATAGAATCGACATTTGCATTAATTTCATTACTTCAAATTTTTTTTTTGTTTATTCATATTTTTGTTTTTTGTTTTTTTTAATTTTTAATCGTGCGTTTTAGGAAGATGAAAGTCCGTTACACTGCGCATCGGTGCGCGGCCATTTGGATTGCGTTCACTGTTTGACGGAAGCCGGCGCTCATTTAGATTCCATCGATAAAGTAATTTTGCAGTTTCTTTGTACTGAGAATGTCACACGAATGTTGTTAATTGAATTTTAATTTGGTTTTACAGAGAGGATTCACGGCTCTTCATCTGGCGATACGCAGACATCACGTCCAAGTAGCCATGCTGTTGTTGCAAGCGGGATGTCAGATTGATGTCATCGATTCGGTAGTTTTGATGAGTTTGATGATTAAATGAATCGTTTGTGGTGTTAATTAAATTTCTGTTTGTTATATTCACGCAGCATGGTGATGCACCCATTCATTTAGTGGCTAAAGAAGGGTTATTGCCAATTGCGCAAACGTTGTGCGCATTTGGATTTGGGTGTAAGGTCGACGTGCCTAATAAGGTAAAATACTAAAATCGAAAAATCAAAATGATTTTTTATTGATTTTGTTTGATTTTATTGCAGAATGGGTACTATCCCTTGCATTTAGCTGCAAAACACGGTCACACGGAGGTCGTGCGTTGTTTGTGTCTCGCCGGTTGCAAGATTGACCAGAAAAATAAGGTTTTTAGGAGACAGTCATCCCGACCGAAAGTGAATTTATTTTCAATGTTTATGTTTTTTTTTTCTACTCAGGATGGAATCGTGGCTGAAATTACAGCCTTGGCCCAGGGTCACACGTATATTGGTGATTTGCTCAACCGACTGAATAATGTGAGTGTTTTTTTTTTATTCGAAGGATTTTTCACATTTCACTGATTTTCGACGACCGGTTTTTATTCGTTTGTTTGTTTTTCCTTTTTTAGGAACAGCTGAGACAAGAATACATTACCCAGTTGATTCCGTCTAATCAAACAATCAGTCGGGTGAAAGTGAAGTTGTTCGGCCATAATCGAGTGGGGAAAACAACTTTAGTCGATTCACTCAAGTGCGGATATTTCAGCAGCTTTTTTCGAAGGTCGAGGTCATCTTCGTCGTCCTTGAATTTAGGCAATAGGCGACGGTCGAGTGGTAAATCCAAAAACTATAAAAAAAATCTTTTACAATTGCAATATTGAAAAACAAAAAAAAATTATTACAGCGTCCGCAAATAGCAGGTCGACCTTAGAATTAAACGCAAACAAACCGTCTCACAGTTCGTCTCAACCCTCCATTTGCACCGACATCAATAATTACACTCGTGGAATCGAGATTCATCAAATAACTCTTTCCGGTACATCAGTTAAAAGAAATTCACAGAAATAGAATTTTTTATTGAAATCTTTTTTTTATAGGAGTTGGAGATCTGAGTTTGTGGGAATTTTCGGGTCAAGAGTCGTACCACATGTTATACGATCATTTCATCGGCAACAACCACTGCGTCCACGTTGTCGTTTTCAGTTTAGCCGATCCTTTCGAGGTCCAGTTGAAACAAATCAACTTCTGGTTACATTTTATACAAGCTAGAATCATCCCTATGGAACCATATGGTAAATCTTTACATTTTTCAAATTTTAATTCGTAAATATCAAAATTAATTTTTTAAATTCCGGTTTCTCAGGCGCTTGTGGGAAAAATAATAAACCGACGCAAGTTGCATTGATAGCAACACACGCCGATACGGTGAATTGCCCCAAAAACAACTCTGGGGAATACACGAGTGCAACGGTGATGAAATTACAGTGCGAAGTGCAGAAAAACTTCCAACACGTATTCGATCTACATAATCGGATTTTCATCGTCGATGCGCACGTTGCGAGCAGTCCATCCATGAAAGCTTTCAAATTCTATTTAGCCGATATAAAAACGAAAGTATTACAGGTAGATACATAATTTGGATTTTTTTAAAAAATTTTGATTTATAATTTTTAATAATTCGATCTTCTTCTTCAAAGGGTCTTCCGATGTCGACGGGTTTTCTCGACTCCGTGCTTCGTCAGATTCCCGCATGGCGTCGTAACTTCAATTCGTTTCCCGTTTTAACGTGGCAGCAATTCATAGACATGGTTCACGGACAAGTCAACCCTTTATCTGGCGAAGAACACATGCGAGAATTGTTGCAACAACTTCAGTTGTTAGGAGAAGTGAGTTGTTATTCGATAATTAAATAATTATAATACCTAGTTATAATGAAATTTGTTTGCATCAGATGCTTTACGTGAAATCGGAAACGCAAGATTTGATCGTGATTAATCCACGATGGCTGTGCCGCGATGTTATTGGTCATCTTTTATCTCGAGAACATATCGACGTCGCCCGCGTCACCGGCTGCTACACCGTCGACGATTTCCAACTCCTGTTCCCCGACACCGACGCCCTGGACCTCCTTCAAGTGTTGGAAGCCATCGGGTTGTGCACTCAATGTGATAACGACGGGGACATCGAATTCGAGTTCCCTTGCTTTAATTTTGTAGAAACTCTGCACGGACTGTGGGAAAAAGACGATAAATATCACGCGGATTCCACTTATGGTGGAATACAGTTCAAAACTAGGCCCAATGCGCACGGACAACTCACTTGCGTCTTTCCGAGGATTCAAGTAATTCACGCGTTCTTCCAAGAAAGAAAAAAAAAATCATTTCTCGTGGTTGGTGAAACCGGATATCACGTGACTTGATGGTCAGTCGTCGATCACAGTCGATTATCGATTTTATAAACGATTTTTTGACGGTTGCGGCTGATTTTCGCCTAGTGAAAATCTGAGAAAATCACTCAGAATCTTTAAATATAATGAAAATCGACTAGAAAAATAATCAGTAGTCGAATAGCAGTTGATGTTTTCCATTTTATAAACGATTTTTCACAAGAAAAACCGAGATATCGTGGAAACACGGTGAAATTTCATTACAAAAATCAATAAAATTCGATAGCTCTTCAAGTCACGTGATACTAGCCACCACGAGACATCCATCCATCACATTATAAAAAAAATTCTAAAAATTAATTTCTTTTCTACTCAAGGCCCACTTACGTAAGACGACGCAAGACCACCAGGAGCCCGAGAACGATCTATACCAATGGTGTCAAGGCTCGAAATTCTGCAGCGGCAACACGGAAGGAATTCTTACAGTGGAAAACAAAGGCGAACACATCGAACTCAAAGTCCGCGGCGCCGCATCCGCCGCCGCGCCGACCTTCTACTTCCTCGAAGACCTCGCGCTGGTCGTGGAACACGTGATCGAAGACATGTGTCCAGGAATGAGTTTCATCCGTCACTGGATGAACCCAACAGACATGAAAGAACACAGCCAACAGATACTCACGTACGAACCTCGCGCACTCATGACCGCGCAACTGGAAAACGGGGTCGTGGAAAACAACAACAACAACACCGCGACGCCATTGGTCGAACTCCTTTGCTTCGGTTTGAAGTCGCCCGTCGCCGGAATGGTTTGGGGCAAAGATTTACCGTTTTCTCTACTCCCGGTACCGCTGAGACAGACACTCGCCTCGTTGCTGGACCCTCCGGAATCGCTGGGTCGCGATTGGTGCATGTTGGCCGTCCTGCTCGGTCTGTCCGATTTTCTGCCTTGTTTGGATTCGGAAGAGAATTCCAACACGAGTCGCACGATACGCGTTTTGGAGGAATGGAATCAAATGCACTCAAACTGCACGTTGGGAGCGTTGATCGGGGCGTTGAAAGGGTTGGAAAGAGACGACGTGGTGTCCACGATATTGCAAGAAGCGCCGTTGTTTAGGGTGATGCACTGCTTCGACGAGAAACAAAGCGAGTCGACCGCAGTTGCCAGTAATGGGTCGTGTAAATAATTTATTTGTTTTGGGGTTTAATGTACCCGATGCTTTCTTGTTTTTTTTCTTCTTGGAAATTTGATTGTATAGTGTACAGCACTGCAAAGTTTATATGTATTAAAATTGAATTGAAAAGTTTCGAGTTTAGATGTGGAATTCTAGACTCGTTAAGTTGAGAAATTCAATATAAATATAATAATACTAATAATTAAAGCGTAATTATCTCGTTTATTCGAGTTTTGAGTGTTTATTTATTTTTTAATACAACAATTTGCGGCTAGATGACAGCATTACTCTTATCCATACCATATCATCCGTCTTCTGACTACACTAACATTGGAAAGTTGATGATCCTTTTTGTGACCAGAACTGGAGTTTTTGTAATTTTTTTTTCTGAATTTTCCGTTGTAAGGTAATTTTTTAAATTTTACTAATATTTTTTTTGGCATGTTAAATGTTGCTGTCATTTAACTCATCATTGAATGATGGAAACAAATTATGCAGATCATACATGTCCGCATTTAATGACTTACTTCTGAGCCTCATTTTTTCATTTTTTTTACAGGCCAAACGAAATATGACGGCAAAACCGATAGATTTCCCTATCAAATGAAACGCGGGAACTGCACTGCAGGATCCACTAGTGAAATACAAGAATTTGATCACGAAATTAAAAATTAACTATTCTTTGACTACATTTTTTATCATGTTTTCTCCCACCAGATGCAGATGCGTATTTTACTTCTGTCATTCACGGTAAATTCTCTCAGGACTCAGGCGACCGCGACGTAAGCTTATTGGAAGAGATATCCCTGAAATCAGCGTCTTAAGAAAAGCTCAAATTTCTCCCACGTGTGGAAGAAAATCTCGAATTTCTCCCTCGTGTCGAAGAAAACCTCGAATATTTCAATTGTGTCGAACAAAAGCTCGAATTTCTCATTCATGTCAAAGAAAAGCTCAAAGTGCCGGTCACAAAACGAATCCGAGCCCACCATCTTGTTTCTCGTCCCAAACTCTACCTTAGGACATATGTTGAACACAAAATCGCAAAATTTCGACAAATGACTGTCACAATTCCAAGTATCCGAGAACACCATCCTGTTCCTCGTCCCAGTATCTGCCCTGAACACAACAAAATCATAGTAAAAACAAAAGCATGGCATTGCATTACATTATATTATATTGCAAGAAAAGAATACAGTAAAGTATACCATAGCATGCATTTAAGAAAAAAATGAGAATACTGAACTTTTCTTTGGCAAAATTGAGATTGCTGAACTTTTCTTCGGCAAAATTGAGAATGCCAAACTTTTCTTCGGCAAAATTGAGAATGCGAAACTTTTCTTCGGCAAAATTGAGAATGCTGAACTTTTCTTCGGCAAAATTGAGAATGCCGAACTTTTCTTCGGCAAAATTGAGAATTTCATACGTTTTTTAGGCAAAATTGAGAATGCCGAACTTTTCTTCGGCAAAATAGAGAATGCCGAAACTTTTCTTCGGCAAAATTGAGAATGCCGAACTTTTCTTCGGGGAAATAGAGAATGCCGAAACTTTTCTTCGACAAAATTGAGAATGCCAATGTTTTCTTAGGCAAAATTGAGAATGCCAAACTTTTCTTTGGCAAAATATGTTGGGTTTAAGCTCACTAAGCGCAAATGGCACCTTGATCTTTGATCTGAGAGTTAGTTCTTGCTACTCTCGTTTGTATCGTTTTTGATTGGCTCAAGCCATTAGTTTTAGTATCTGTATCTTCATGCTATGTAACCACCAAAGAGAATACACATGTTTTGTTTTCACTAGTACTAAGTCACTTTATTCAAGGAATATACACTTTAATATCGAATCAACAGATTCAGCACCATCAACTTCCTATTTGACTTCATTATTCCCAGAGACGGCAAACATTACGTCCAGGAATGGAAATCCAGGACGCCCATAGAGCGTCCTAATCATGGCTGAAGTGTCACGAAGACGTTTTTACTCTTTTGGACGTCTTTATTTATGAGAGACGAATAAATGTTGTGCTACAGAGTTCACCCTCGCTTTAGTGACATGCAATTATCCTAGAAAACATGTCACTAAGGGGGTCATTAAGTTTATGGACGTTATAATTGTCCAGCAAAATAAGTCACGCCTAGAGTGAGGATGTCACTAAAGCGAGGAAGATCTCTGTATGTATGACTCTTTGTATGCGAACATTGCCAAGTTGTGCACATATGATCATACTTGTATAACCATCTTTATCGTATGACATTCTGTATGTGGACATCGCCAAGACGTGTTATACGCAATGGGTTGCGTATTGGGACGATCAGACAATAGGGAATTTGCGCTGATGCAACTTGTAGGACAGATCTTATAACTTTTAACTTATGGTCATGTTAATTGAATGGCTATAAGTTATAAGATGTATGTTGAGACTGACCCGTACTCGTGGTAAGGTAAGAATAGTTTTATTAACAGGAAGTAGACTAAAATACACAGAAACTAATACGATTTAAAAGTCGCGCCGTAGCAGTTGGCGTCCTCTTATATAACATACGTGCTATAAGTTGCATCAGCGCAAATTCCCTATAGTGTAAATATCCAACAATATAAATATGCATATAGCCAATCAACTAGGCCAATAATTGCTTATTGAATATTTTGTTTACATTGTGTTAATTGTCCTGTAGCAAATAATGATAATACCATGTGACCAACACACAAATCTTCAATTGCCAGTGACAAAAGCAATCGATAGATATGCCACTCCATACCGACACACATGTATAATTATCTCGTTACCTTAACACATTTAGTCTGTAACTTAAATCACATTTAATCTTATTATTAAAATTATTCTAATTTTCAGTGGCACAATGCATATTGAAATTG
>JAQFZO010000413.1:0-25433 GCA_034695885.1 Geophilus flavus
CTCTTCCGATCTAATTATTTCTTTTCACCTGGCCGACCACATCCTTCGGCAATTTCTTTCCACGTGCTTAATTTAGGATATTTCTAATTTTGCTTAGTGTGTCTTGTTTGTGTTTTCTTTTGTTCTTGTCAGGTCGTGTATGGCCATAATAGCCACTGGCGACCTTATAAGCACTGTCTGTCTGTCTGTTTTATAGTCCACGACTTACTAAAAACGCATGCAGTGCAATGTTGGAAATATTCAACTTCGACGCGTGCTATCATGCATTCAGTGGAAAAAGCCTGTCGGTTCAGTCCAAGTCATTTCATGCATCTTTATGATAAAAAATTAAGCACGTGGAAAGAAATTGCCGAAGGATGTGGTCGGCCAGGTGAAAAGAAATAATTATGTTTTTTCAGTCAATCTAAAAAAAAATATTTATGAAATTTCTCCTAATAATTGAACAAGGTATAATCATTTTTAATCTAAGCAGAGTAAAAGCTAAAAATTATATTTAATACTTTAACTGCAATATTTCAGTAACAAAGCTACAATAACAATAAAAACTGATAAAAACAGTAGTAACTTTATAACTAGATATAATTAAAGCACGATGTTACAACAATACAATTGTTTGTCGCCTCGAAGTGCAAACAAGGGCTTCGAAACGACCGACCGCCGTGTAACATCGATCGGCCGACCCGTCCGCACTTACTTCCGGCAGGAGCAATTAACCACGGTAGATGTAAGGGAGGAGAAAGACCCCTCGGTATAATGGGGCGATGATGGGCGCGCAGTCCGTTTCAATCGGCAGATACTTGACTCCTGATGGATCCCTTCGCCCGAAGCCTCAGGCGAGACGTTTCCATACACCCGGGCCGACCGAGGCTCGAGCTGCCGTCCAGGGGGAGGTACGCTCCTCCCGGCGAAACGAATGGGCACGTCTCGGTGCTCGGGTGTGAAATTATGAAAACCTTTAGCCGCGAATGCCGAGCGGTAAACATGAGATGCGCGAATATGAGATACTTGCAAGGTCAAAGGTGTCTTAACCGACAGAAAGAGGGCGCAACTTTTCGTTATTGCCAATCACGTAACGTCTTTTGTAAGTTACAAGGCCTCGAAAACCCTCCCATTGACCTTTAATAAATAGACGGAAATTGAAATCACCTTCTAATGGGTGTTTTTTCTCGCGTTTTAGGGGATATAGTTGTAATTCAAGGACGTGTGCCTAGACGGGCCTTTGTCTTCCACGCAGATGAAAGTCGGATTTTCGACTAGACGCAGTTTGACGTATACCGAATTAATCGCGTACATACGGCACTCACGCTGAATATCTCGGAAACCATCAATCCAAGCTCAAATCCGACTGTATTAGCAAATGGGAAAGCAGGGATGGTGAGTCCAATGGTATAATCAAATTTGACCTCAGACATGCAACAATGGGCGATTCATTCATCAATTTATTAATGGGAATAGCATCGATTAAATTTTTTTTGTATCGCCTGCTTTAAAGTCGAAACCTCAACTTTTCGCAACATGTGATTTACCAGCTTCAAATATGGTCAAATCGCATGCGTCATCGCACGCAAGTGAAGTGAACTTACTGAAAGGTTAAAAAGGTCATCGCTAATCTCGTTTTGTCTAACTAGTTCGTAGGTTAAGATATAAATCAGAAAAAGCATAAAATTTAGCATAAATTTTCAATATCATGTTCGCTCGAATGACTGAGTAATGAGAATTTATGATTCTAATACTTTTTGAATACCATTTTATGACATACGTAATGTTGATTCAAAAAGGCAACGAAGCTCGCGTGTAAATGCGAAATGTCGGTTTGTCTATGTTGGTTTTTTTTTATTATTATTACTTTGGAGTGGAGAGAAAGTTGAGGAATTTGTTTGCTGCAATAATTACTTAGCTACATAAAGGTCAGAACATAATTCTTTATTAAATTTGATAAAAACCAGGGAGTATCCAAAACCTTGAGGCATTTGCTAAATTAAACCTGGGTTAGGTCAGTCAGTAAGGGGAAAAAATAGACTGGAGATGGCGTTGGTTTTTTTTTTTTGTTGTTGTTATTATTATTTGGTGGAAACTAAAATCGATAATTAAAAAACTATCCATTTGTTGTTCGTTGAAATGCGTTTTGTATTTGGTTGCTCGATTTTGCGAAACTGCCAGCGGTTTTTGGAGCAGATGTTTTGTTGGGAGATAAAGGTATTGTTGTTTAATAAAATTTTGTAACAATGGTGTATGGTTTGATGTTGGGGGAAATTGAATTACTGTATGTAACAATTGTGGTGACCAAGAATTAAGAAAATAAAATTTTGTAACAATGGGGAAAACAATGGCAAAAATAGAATTTTGTAACAATGAGAGTACCGTAACCAAAATTAGCAAAAATAGATTTTATAACAAACTGATTGCCCAACAATAGTGAAAATAAGATGTATTGGTAGTGACTAACAATTTGAAATATAAAAACATAGTTAACTCTGTAATAGTCCAACAATGGGAGACAGTAAGATGCTATGTTATCCAACAATAACAAAAATATGATTTTGTAACAGTGTTTTGATACAAAGGAATAATCAAGGTTTATTCTCAATGTTTTATAGTCCAACAATGGGATAAATATGATAGTACCCAACAATGAAAAAAAATTATAACATCCAACAATGAGAAACACATGATTCTATCCAACAATGAGAAAAAATAAGATTTTGTAACAATCTTAGTCCCTAAAAATGCCAAAAATAAGATTTTGTAACAATGCTATGATCCAACAATGGAGTAAATACAATTTTTTTTATCAATGATAGTGCCTAACAAAGAAAAAATATGCTTTTATACCAATGATAACATCCAACAATTGGAAAATAAAATTTTGCAACAATTCCACAAAAAAAAATCCAACAATAAAAAAAATAAATTTTTGCAACAATGCCATACAATCCAACAATGAAAAAAAAAATAAAGTTTGGCAATAACAACGCTAAAAAAATCCAACAACCCGACACCACCTCCAACAATACCAAAAATCGATCTTAACAACAAATCAAACCTTCCACGAAGTCAAAAACCTCAAAACACATCACACATCACCAACAAACCACGCCAGTCGCCATCATGAACCAAACCCTGCATAAATCCCCCTAAACAAGACTCACAAAAAAAATCCACACACCATGATATCTTAATGTTTATTGCATCAATTCCGATGAAACTCACAACGGGGGCTCCATCAAAACCGAACAGGACTCTCCAACGACCTCCGACCCCGACCAACCGATAGCCCGCGGGTGAATAATTCAAACCTTACTTAAAAAAACATTTAAATATTTAAAAACATTCACATTTCCACACAACACAACATGTAGAGAAAATACACGCAGCAGCAGCAGCAACAGCGGAAACCCGATACTCCCTCGTTTCCACGGCCCAGACGACGGTGTCGTGTGTGTTCCTGTCAATCACGCATCTGTCACGGCTCCGTAATAAATTAGAGCCAACACATGTGGGTGCGGAAGGGGTGTTGTGTGTGTTGTAGCTAGGGAACGGATAGTTATTACTAAAAACAGTGAAATATTTATTTTTGTTTTTTAAATTTACGTCACTCAATTTCAAATAATTTGATTACGATGGTTTATATATAACGTAAATTTTTAAGTTTTAACGTGTAATGTCAGTCCTATTAGACCTTAGTAAAGATTTATGCTGTGAAAAACTACGTTCAGAGTCACGGAATGTGATCGGGGGAAAAGTGAACGATGCAATTTTTGTTAGGTTTAATTCGTCTGATGATTTATTTTTATCTCCTGCTAAAATATTTTTGATCTTGCGCGTGTATTTCCATCAGTCACTACTTTTATTCACGGAAATTTAGTTCAAATTAGATATTGGAGGTGCAGAAACCCCGAAATATTTGTTTATGGACAAAAAAGGCCAAATATTTATTTATATTTTAAATAAAAACCATCTAAATAGGGTCTACAGTAGGAGATTTGACTGTTTCTGTACTTATTTCAGTGTTTTATGGCAAAAAAAAAATATTTATTTAAATAACTATCGTTGGTGTTGTGGGTGTTGTGTTGTGTGAATGGGGATTGGGGAATGAGAGTTTTGTATACTTTAAAAGGAGGAGGAATGAAGGAATGGATAAAAGGGGAAAAAAGAAATTAATTAATTAGCTGGCGAATCGATCGAGACCACAAATCTACCGCGCGCTGCCAATTAATGCATTGTAGGTAATTACCTCGTTGGATTTTGCCCGATATTTTATTTTGCAAAAGGAAGATCGTTACTCACGGATGGGGTTTCTCCGTGCGCCGTGTTGGGCGGTTTGGCTTTTGGGGGATTTTAAGGTGGGATGGTTTTGGTGGGTATTGGGTAAGTGTAAACTTATGTGGAGGTAGGAAGGTTAGGTTGAGTTGCAGGGTTTTTTGATGGGTTTGGATGTGAGTGATGATGGCGACTTTGTGGTGTGGTTTGTTGAGATGGGATTGTTGTGTTGTGAAAATTTAGTTCGAGGGTTGGAATGTGATTTTTGATTGTTGAAACAGTGTTGGACTTTTATAATGATGAAATAATCTAATGTTGTTTCAAGAATGAAAAATATTTGCTATTGTTATAACTTAGATTTTTATATCCTTATAAATGTTAGTTTTTTTTATTATTGTAATAATGTTAGATTTTTTCATTATTGTAACAATGCTAGATTTTTTCATTATTGTGACAATGCTAGATTTTTTCATTATTGTAACAATGCTAGATTTTTTCATTATTGTAACAATGCTAGATTTTTACAACAATGAAAAAAATCTAGTGTTGTTACAAGAATGAAAAATATTTGCAATTGTTATTACTGTGTCGTATGTAACAATGTTCAATTTTTCATTGTTGTTAGATGTTTTCGTTATAATGCTAGATTTTTATACATCTGTAAGAATATTAGATATTTCGATTTTACAATTATAAAAAAATCTAACATTTTACAATGACGAAAAAATCTGACATTGTTACAACAATCGAAAAATCTGACATTGTTACAACAATCGAAAAATCTAACATTGTTACAACAATCGAAAAATCTAACATTGTTACAATGATGAAAAAAATTGACAATGTTACAATAATCGAAAAATCTAATTATTACAATGTCAGATTTTTCCATTGTTATAACAATGTTTCAGTTAGTTAATCAGTTTTGTAATTGTCATTGTAGCAAACAACAATCACGAATTTTTCCCATTGTTACAACAATTTCGAATCCTTTAAAACTGTTACATCAATTTTCCCACTGTCGCAACACTCAACAATCACACATTAATCTCGAAAAATGCTCATCACTTAAAACACTCAACAAAAACAACAAAAATACATTTTCCTCAGATATAATCCCACTAAATATCAACACAAAAAAAAAACCTTACCCGCAGACCGGATAAAAAAAATGTGAAAAATGCCAAGAATGTAATTTTTTATTCCCGAGATAAATAAAAAAAGAAAACTTTAAAAAAAATAGTAAATTACAATTTAATTTATTTCACATTAAACCCTTGGACGGTTTTTTAAAATGCAAATTAAAGCGAAACTCTCGATTGCGATGGTGGTAAAATTCAAACAAGGCGACGACACTAATAAAAACCCGAGCCGTGTTTCAATGTCAAATTTGCTTTAATTCATGAAGATAATTATAGAGCAAATTTGCCGCCGACCGGCAACACAAATCCAGGCGATTCCTAGGGAAAACGGGTCTGACAAGTCAATGAATTTATCACTCAAAAATTTCCCCGCGATTCACACAAAAAAGGCAAAACGAAACGAACGAAAGCCAAATATCTCACGAAATGTTTCTGCCCTTCGTGATGCTCGGGTTGACTGGATTATTGTGCGTCGAACACGATTCATTGTTTGCCGCTTTCGCTCGCTAGAGCGGTTAATGGGTCATTAGTAGTCGTTCGGATTGATCGATAGTGTCGGAAAACGTGCTTGGTGGTGGGGTTACACAACGGGGGGCACCGGACGATGTTAGGGTGCTGAAAAGGGGCATTGTTGAAATAAGGTTATGATTTTTAGAAATTTGGAGTTTTTGTTGGGTTCTTTTATGCTAGTACTGGGGTCCTTGGAGCAACATGCAATGAAACTATGAAATTTTAGGTTTTAACAATGAAACTACGATAGTTTAACAATGAACTGTTAGGTTTTAGCAATAAAATTTTGGATTTTAACAATGGTATTTTAGGTTTTAACAATAAAAATTTAGATTTTGACAATTAAATTTCAGATTTCAACAATAAAATTTTAGGTTTTAACAATGAAATTTCGGGTTTCAACAATAAAATGTTGGATTTTAACAATGCAATTTTGGATTTCAACAATAAAATTTCAGATTTCAACAATGAAATTTCGGATTTCAACAATACATTTTTGGGGTTTTTCTCTCAAAAAAAGGAAAATGATATTTTTTCTCTCATTGGGTATGAGATTTGATTTTTAAAAATAATGGGATTTATTTAGGGGTTCATATACATTAATGAAAGCGGGGTCCTTGGGTTTTTTAGGGCTGTCATCAGGGGTCCTCACTCAAAAAAGGGAAATAATTTTTTCTTCTGATTGTGAGATTTAAAATAGGGATTTACAATGGGGCCTTGCCCTTAGCCTATAGTAACAATGGGACCCTTGGGGTTTATGGAGCCCTCACCAGGGGCCTCATCAGGGATCCTCCCTAAAAAAATAAATTTATTTTATTTAATTGGATTTTAACAATAAAAAATGTTTGGATTGCAACAATGAATTTCTGGATTTCAACAAAAAATTGCGATTTTTCCCCTCAAAAAAGAAAAATATCATTTTAAGATCATAACAGGGGCCCCTTTTCAGTGGCCCTATACATTTTTGGGCCCTTTTAAAAGCCCCTTTACAAAAATTTTTTTTTTCTTATAACAATATTTTAAAAATTAGGTTTCAAAAAAGGGCTCTCATACATAGATGGACCGATTTGATTTTTAGGGCCCTTCTCAAAAAAGTAATTAAAAATCACTTCACAGTGAAACCTCTACCCTCTACATCCATTAAGTGGTGCCCTATCCCTTTTAGAGCCCTTTTTAGGGCCTCCAGAACGCATAAGACCCTACAAACTATATAGACACTCTTTGGGCTCCTTTTTAGAACCTCCAAAAAGTCACAAAACCCAACAAATTCTCTAGAGACTCTTTGGAGCCCTTTTGTTAAAGCACCCACAATAAAATTTTAAAAAATAAACTTTTTGGGACCACACCTGGACCCCTGACCCCACATCCAGTGCCCCAACCACCAAACCGGACCCCAACACCAAAATTTCATACAAAAAAATTAAATTTCATCAAATTTCCCACCAAAAAGAAAAATAAAAACCCAACATTCGGGGCCCTTTTCCCCCTCCCCATTCCACGTCATCACTCATTATCTCTTCCTCCTCTCCTTCCCATTAAACAAACCCAGCAACAAATTTTTCCTCACGTGACCGCACTTTTTTCCCTCTCGCGCCAATTACATAAATTAATTATAGCACGGTACACGCAGAAAACTCCAACCGTCCATTTCGGAGTCAGCGACAAAAATCCAACCTCCAACTCTCTCCAACTATCCACGCATCGCTGCTCATGTATAGCGTGAAACAATCGTTAAGTCTCTCTTTTATTTCCCTTTATTACAATACTATATACAACCGGCAGTCTCCGCCTGTCTCTAAATCAAAAAAACCACCAAAAAAAAGACCTTGAAGAGCCACACCCATCCTTAAAAGGACACATGTTTCCCAGCCAATCGGTAAACAGATTGTCTTGTTCCTCTCGAATTAATTTGATGAGTAATTACCGCAAAAAGACAAACCCCCGTCAGGCCGTCACGGTAATAAGCCGGGCAAACATTCGCTTTCGCGGTGTTAAGAGTTGTAGGTTCCTCCCATTATTAGTCGTTGATGTACATAACTGGTTAAGGTTAGAATGGATGGATGGGGATTGTTAGTGGCGTTGTGTGTAATTAATTGTCGTTTTGCGGGTGAAAACTGAAAAGGGTGGGCCCGTTTACCAGATGGTTGGGAGAATGGCGGGGTTGATGCGTGACATGACAGGGAACATGGGTTTTAGGAGTTAAGTGTGCGGTTTGATGTGGTACCGGGTTTTCGGCTTTTTGACTGGTTGTAGATAAAGTGCATTGTCTATTGTCAGCTGGTTTTGCATTTATTTTCTTATTTTTGCAAAATTTGATGGTGTCTTTATACTTATGGGATATGCCTTAGTTAGAAACAGTTCGGCTTTTCGACCGGATGTATGTAGATAAAGTAAAATGTCTAACAATTCATCTGGTTTTGCATTTATTTTCTTATTTTTGCAAAATTTGATGGTGTCTTTATACTTATGGGATATGCCTTAGTAAGGCCCGAGAGAAATGGGTGCCAAAATTGGGCGCCAAACATTTTGGCCCCTAATTTCAGGCGCATAAAAATTAGCCCGAGCAAAATGTAAGACAAAATTCGGCACATATGCATTGTTATGCACATGAAACAGCACCGAAAGCAGCACCAAAACAGCTAAAAGAGCCCATTTTCAAAGTTAGGCGCCTGAAATTGGCAAGGATATTCTTCCATTTCCCTCGGGCCTTAGAAGCAGTCCCGGCTTTTCGGCTTTTCGACCGGATGTAGATAAAGTAAAATGTTTGATGATTGTCGTCTTGCTTGGTGTTATTTTCTTATTTTTGCAAAATTTGATGGTCCCTTTATATTTATGGGACACACCTTAAATAAAATTTGTAATTTTATTCGTTAGTTTTGATGTTTGTCTTTGTCAGATTGCGTATGGCCGATATATACTGCATGTTGCGATTACTCTTCTCGAAGTGAGTTATCCGTGTCTTAAAAGTCTAATACTTTAAGCTGGATCATTTATGACAATTTGGAAAATGGATAATCTTTATAAAATTATTCTGCAGAATTCAGCAGAAAATCATGTGATGATGTCCATTCGGTACGAATTTTCTGCGGATATTCGGTGCATACTGCAACATGCATACTGCAACATGCATGCAATAAAAATTCATCGTCTGCACACTGCAAAATGCACGATAAACATGAAGACCTTCTAAGATACCATCTTTATTTTACAATTTAAAACAACAATCCATTGTAAATGTGGAAAAGTTATTATTCTATAGCAAGAATCTAATTAAAACAATTTGGTGTAACAGCTGCCACATATCATACATCTTTGCTCCCATTAAATTTTTTTTTATTTTATTATTGTCTGTCGGTATTGTTCGCTATTCCGTTTTCGGCATTTTCATCTTGTAAGACCATGTAGCTGCTGGTGGCTTTAAAATCTTTTGAAAGTATTTGAATTTTTGGTTTATATTTTCCATTTTGGTTGAGCCAGTGACGTCATCATCGGCGCTATCAGCATTTCTAGATTGTTCAGTCCAATGAGAAATTGTTATTTTTCATCCAACAACAGACACGAGTAGTTATCTAGTGACCTTTTAGACGTATAAAATTTCTTTCAATCCTTTAAAAGTTATTTGAAATTTCAACTATGTCAATTTCCTATACTAACAATAACAATAATCAGTAGAGAGTTGAAAGAAAAAAAGATATTTGACAGAGATGGATGAGTGAACGTAAAAAGGTACCAAAATAAAATTGTTGTGACTAAATGGAGAAATACTGTCAAATGACAAGATAAATAAACAAAAAGTATATTTATAAATCATACAAGATCCAGTATTGCCAACGCTAATGGATACCGCTTGGAATTTATCGAAGAATGTAAGCGATCACTTATCTTCTGTTTCAGTATTGCATTTCCATTCCTAAACCACAAACAAATAAGTTGCAGACAAAATTGCTTATTGATCTAGCCAGGGTGTTTACTGGAGAGAAGATATTTCTCGATTGCAGAAACGGCGGCAAACATCAAACGCCTGGCATTTTTAAATATAACTCACCTACAAATAGAAAAATCCGCTTCCAATTCCATCCCGCCTCTCCGTACTTTGGCGGATCTTCTCCGATCGACTAATTTATGCGATCCGGCTTTGTAAAATGTTAAACTTCAGGTTTGGCTTTTTCGACCGCAATGGGCCGTATATGACAATTCGAATTTGGAATTTTATTTGACGGTTTTGATGTTTTCGTCCTTTGTTGGATGGTGGTGGGGGGGGGAAGGAAGAGGAACTTCCAAGGCCTACCTTTATGTGGTTTCCCCCATTAATAGACACTGAGAGGCTTTTCGGTGCCGAAGTTAACTGTTTACTCACGTCTTTATTACTATGATACACATTGTTGAATCATTATACTATACTACTACTAGGTATCTTTGTTAGTCACATGTGGCCTTAAACAATGTCTTTCCTTTGATCCTATTGAACTTGATTTACTTTTTGATTGTTAAAACAACAATGACGTAGACGATTCTTCGGATATGGATTTTTCGACAGCGAATGGTCATGTTAGATCATTAGAGCGACAAATAACAAATTGTCATTTGATGTCTTTATTTGTAAGTTTTGACATTTTCGTTGATCCTTTGACAGTCATTCGAATTTTTCGTTTGTCAAAACAATACGACGACATGTTTATTTGTCCTTTCCTCCTTTTCGGCACTTGGTGGAAAACACGGTCGATTAAATTATTTTTCTAACAAATTTACGTTTATTAAATAAAACAGAGACTCGAAGTGGAATTGTAGGGTCAAGTTAAAGGGTCAAGAGCGGAGAAGTTGCGGATTCAAGCCGGGGTCATAGGTGACCGGCGTCGGCCACTCGCAGTTGCCTTCGACTTCATTAATGTCACTTCATATTTCACGGCCAACGTTTTCCAGCCCCAAAATTCCTTGGGCTTAATCTGATCAGATTTTTGCCTTCTTTATGACACCGGGGCCTCTCATTATCAACCTGTTTACATCTCACCCTTTTCCACTCCCCTTCCATCTCCATCTCTCAAAACTAATCATCCCATGCAGTCAGCCATCTTGGTTTTCGGCTTTTCGCATCTGCAGGCTATGACTGCACCCTCCTGTTTATCCGGAGTTTAATTAAAGAAACCGACATGTGTTGGGATTAGCGTTGAAAAAATAAACTTTTTTTTTATGGCTCGGCTGTGGCGTCTATATTTGCTTATATTTTTCATGTTTATTGATTTATTTTGCTTCCTCGTTACAGACGAAATGAAAAAATGGGCGCCATTTTTGCTTGTGTTTTGACTTCGTAAAATGGATTGGGAGACATTTTCGCAGATTGTTTTATCATTGTTTCATTGTTGCAGCATTGTTAACATTCCTGTTATTGTTGCATTTTGTTATTGCATTGTTGAATCATTGCTCCATTGTTGTATACGTTTCAGTATTGCAGTGTTTTATCAATTTTCATTATTGTAGTACATTTTATTGTGTATGATTATATTATTGCTGTATGATTGGTCTAGAATTGATCCATTGTTGAATTGTTGTTGCAGAATTGATCCATTGTTGAATTGTTGTTGCAGAATTGATCCATTGTTGCTTTATTGTTATTCCAATATTGTAGTGACAAAGGTTCATTGTTGTTGCATTGTTTAAAGCATTGCTTCACTGTTGTGGCATTTGTTTTATCATTTTTCATTATTGCAGTAAATGTTTCATCGTTGTACAATTGTTTTACTGCTGTGTGACTGTTCTAGCACAGTTTGGTTCTGTGGTTCTAGCATTGATCCACTGTTGAATTGTTGTTTTAGATTGATCCATTGTTACAGAATTGATCTATTGTAACTTCATTGTTGTATAACATTGCCGTAATGTTGCTCCTTTCTTATATTGTTTTATCATTTTTTCATTATTGTAGTATTATTTCATTGTTGTATAATTGTTCTAGCATTATTGAATTGTTGTCACAGCATTATTTCATTTTTACTTCACTGTTGTGCCATTTGTTTCATCATTTTTCATTATTGCAATATTATTTCTTTGTTGTATGATTGTTCTAACATTGTTAAATTGTTGTCACAGCATCATTTCAATTTTACGTCGCTGTCATGTCATTCTTTCAGCAAACAGTTCCACCCTTTATTGTTGAATAATTATTGCATCATTGTTCAAACAAACAAACTGTGTAAAATCATTACATCAACACAACACACCTTTCCAAACAATAATCTTGTCACGCCACAACAATAACCTCAAACCCTTTCCAAACCAAACCAAACCCTACCCTTCCCTTCTCCAAGATACTCGCCGGAAAAGCGATCGCCGCACGGCTCGAGGCAAGTATTCGTGTCGTGTTGAAACAATCCATCATCGAATTCCTCGACCTTATCTATCCGCTTAAAGCCTCGTCGCGTTGCATATAAATGACCAACAAAACAAGGATTAAACATCACGCAAAATGGCCGCCCGGGCTTGACACAAATCACACCATAACAACTTCCCAACGGCCTCACGGCAAACAAAAATGGTTTCTTCCATTGCAGCACCTTAAAAACCCGGCTTTAAAAGCGCAGCAAACTAATAATAAAAGTCAACATCCATTCCCGCATAACGAGCGCATTTTCTTTGTAACTCTGCAATTTTAGGCTTAAATTGAAACCGAATGCCCATTTACCTTTCTCTTTATCCATCAATTTCCGAGACAAACATCCAAATCTGCCAGCACACTTTTCCTCCCGTAATAAATGCCTATGAAATTATGATCGCTTTCACACTCTGCACTTGGCCCCTGAACTCTGACCGGAGGCAATGCATTAAGCCTAATGCGGTTTACAGACGCGTACCTTCCACTTCATCAAATAAAAATAAAAACAGCCACGAGCGGCGACCCACCGGCCACTATTTTTTTTTTGGATTTTTAATTTTAGTTTTCGACATTTTACTCCGAAGAAATTTCCGATTACTTCGTTGATGCTCAAAATACTCTTGTTTCATTGTTGAATCATTGTTGTAACACTGTTGAATCATTATTATTTTTATTATTATTTTATTGTTGGTTCATTGTTATGTTATTATCGTTTCATTGTTGTATCACTGTTATATCATTGTTGTATCACTGTTGAATCATTGTTGTATCATTGTTGAATCATTGTTGTATCATTGTTGGTTCAGTAATATATCATTTCTTTGTTGGTTTATTGTTATATCATAAATTCATTGTTGGTTCAGTGTTATATCATAAATTTATTGTTGGTTCAGTGTTATATCATAAATTTATTGTTGGTTCAGTGTTATATTATTGTTGTTTCAGTGTAATATAGGTACTTGATTGTTGACATTATTTTAAAAAAATTTCTAATTTCATTGTCAACTCATATGACCACTGTTTAATATATTGTTGTTCATTGTTATATCAGTGTTTTATTGTTGTGACAATGTTGAATCATTGTTGGTTTCATTGTTGATCATTGTTGATTCCTTTCATTGTTGATCATTGTTGTTGAATTATTGGTTTCATCGTTGATTCCTGGTTATATCATTGTTGTTAAAGTATTGGTTCATTGTTGTTAAATTGTTGGTTCATTGTTGTTGAATTATTGGTTCATTGTTGATTCCTGGTTATATCATTATTGTTAAATTGTTGTTGAATTGATGGTTCATTGTTATAGCATTCTTGATTCATTGCTATATCATTGCTTCATTGTTAAATTGTTCATTACTGTTTATATCATTACTGAACTGTTGTGTATCTCTATTTGATTGTTGCATCCAGTAGACTTATTGTTTCACCACTCCACTCCAAAAAAAAACTCCCGAATTACATCGTCAATTCCTCCCATCGACTCCGAAAATAGCCGACAGACGTCGTAACCCGAGCCCCACCAATTAGTAAAGGATGACAAATTCCGAGTTGATTTCCGCCCAACGACTCTAGCATTTCGTTTCCACCACATGTTCGGCTCCCATGTGGCAACTTTTTTCTCTCTCTCGTCTCATCTTAAAACAAAATTCCCCCCGCAAATATTTCACACGTGTGACGTCACCAACGCCCTAATTTATGGCTTCGCTTCCTCCTACAAACCTAGTGATTAGCCAAACCGCGGGTTTTTATATTTTCTCGTCTTCATCATCAAACCCGATGCCGTCCAAACCACTCCCAACTCCCGCCTAATTAACACGCGACCCCCGTACACTCAGTGTCAGTACGCCGCCCGCCGACACCCGCTGCCGGGCCGGGAGTCGTCATCTGTATAAACCGGCAACAAACAACATCAAACATCGTTGGAAATTTGCAAAATATCGTGCTGTTTTAATTAACACGCTTGTTTGTAAACATCTTTTCAGCTGATGGAAAAAATTAAAAAATTTTGAAAGAAAAATTTTAAAAGAAAAAAAAATTGATTTCGCCGCTAATTTATGCTTGTCGCATACTCGTTCATGCCTAATTCATCACGTTGCACTATTACCATAAATTCCGGTGGCCTCCGTTTTTTAACACCTTTAACGGAGTGTTCATGCACTCTTAATTTCAGACTCGTAAATTCCATTTTCCCGATTTCTAATAAATCAAAAATCTCGAATGTTTTTCTCCTCAGGTTTGGGTGCACGTGTGCGCCACCTGGTGGCGGGTTGACCCGTGTCATGGCGGAAAATTGGGTCTGAGAGATTGTTTCTAACGAGCGTAAACTTGAAGTCGTTCGTTTTGACTTTTTCCCACTTTGAACGATCGGCGTGGAGAAATGGTTGCAGATGGGCGGGACACCAGAGACCGGCGAGAAAATTCAATCTCAAAAGCAAAAGCCAAGTTTTACTATAAGTGGCTCGCGTAAAAATTATAAAAACCCACTTATGATTAAATGGATTGGCTTTTAACAATGACTTTTGCCATAGGAAACAGCTTTTGTTAATAACAATGGATTTTGGCCTTCGGCTTTTGGTATTGGCTTTTTAGCATGTGTTTCTGCAATTACCACCATGGCATGCTGGCAATACATGAGACTTAAAAAAATGTCATTAAAAGTCAACATTTATTTTTCATAAAAGTAGCTTTTAGCTGCTTTTAGAGTGTTCATAAAAGTAGCTTTTATCTGCTTTTAGAGCGTGTTTAACATGGAAGCGAAAAGCCGTTTTTACAACACAAATGATTTCTACGACTTTTAATGACTTTTTTGCATAATCTAAAGTTGTATAAGTCGTTTATGGCCTAAAAGCGGCTTTTAGCTATTGAATGCAGCTAATGAGTTGCATTACACAAAATCTATTGTTAAATGGACTACTGAGAATGGTTTTAAGTTTTCTTCTTCTAAATCGGTTTGTGTTCATTTGAATCGTGTGCGTGGGTAAAAGTTAGAGAGGTTTTTATAATGTTAGCGGGTGGGCAGGAGTTTTTGAAAAGATGCCCATGGGGTGATGTAGGGGGTGCCGGGTTCACGATTTAATCTACGGTCATATTCGAGCGCATATTGGGACCACACCTCCGTTTCACTTCGCAGGTGAAATCAAGGTGATGCCCCCTACCATCGAACGCCGACGGATCCACAATAGTGTTAACGTTCAGCCTTGTCCCATGCAAATGCGGGATGCTGAGTTACGGCCGCTTTAGCCTAACGTGGCCTGGCCTCGATTTATGCGCGATTGTTTCCTTCAATTCTTTATTTCACGAATTTTCTATGGAGCTGAAAACAATCAGACATGGGCTACTACGCCATTTTATTCCATTGTTAACAATTAATCAATTAATAACCCAATGCAACAATAGTTCAAGTTTGGCTTACTTTTCAACAAAAGGAGTGAAGTTATACATTATTACCGTTTTCGGCATCACTCCGAAGACATTGTTTAAATCATTCAAGTGATAACAATTAATCAATTAACAATCTAATGCAACAATAAACAATAAACTCTTTATATAAAACCCTAATTAATCCATGACACGTCTTTCAATGTTAATTCCGGTTCTCCGCATCACTCCGAAGAAATTCCCGATTCGTTGCCTTGACGTAGTATATCATGAGGTTGGCCGCTTATTGTGAATTCATCGAGAGACGGTTGATATTCGGCTGATGGGCACGTCACTTCATACAATACAAGACCTTAATTATCCCTGGTGGTGATGGCCGGAGGAGCCGGTGAAAGCGGTTAATAAGAAGCCTCTAAGTATCTCTCCCCTTGTCAACTTTTGCACGATATAACTTAACTTATTTCACTCTTCTTTTAAATTTTTTTATACTTCACTTCATATCACACCCTTATCGCGCTTCAAACTTCCATTGTTACCTCCTTTCAACAATTTCCCACAATAATCGGGGAGTAAAAATCTGAAAAACTTATTGTTGATGGGTTTTTTGAAATTTTTTAGGCATTGTTTAAATTTTTTTATTGTTTGAAGGTTGTTTTGTTTTGTGGAAGTTATAATATAACTAGACATTTTGTTTGATTTTGAATTATTAACAAGGTACGGACTCGCTAGACATGAGTCAGGATGCCTGCAATTTGGTTATCAGCCACTCTTTTGGATTTCCATGCCAATTCATCTGTCAGTTTCACTGACTGGTTTGGCTCCGGGTCAAATAGAAGTAGAAAAAAATCTTTCTCCTTTTACCAAAGATTTCCCTTGCCCGAAGCCATACTGGAATAGTCCCGGACCGAATTCTGAGATCCAAAAATGGAATCGGAGTTTCCTCGCCGAAAAATCGGGCATGGTGGCCCTTTGGCAGTGCCCGTGACACTTTTATATCTGGAGTGCTCTAACACCCAAACTCACAAAAAAATGCAAAAATTGCTCAAAATGCAGAGCTTACGGATGGACTCAACAATTTATTTCAAATTTAGTATAAAAAATGGAATCGGAGTTTTCCTCGCCAAAAAATCGAGCATAATGCCCCTTTGGCAGTGCCCGCAACAATTCCCAACACAGTGGAGTCATTTGACATTGTTTATTTTGAGTCCTTTCGTGTCTCCTTATTCTTAATTTTTGTTCTCGACAGATCGCGTATGGCCAGAGTATCCGCTAGTGACCTTTAAGCCCACAACAACACGATAGGTAAAGAAAACATGAATGAATGACAATTTATTTCAAATTTAGTATCCAAGAGGCAACAAGTGTTCCGTTTGGCATTTCATCGATCCTGTGTACACCCGAAAACGTTTTAATGAAGTTCCATCCAGAAGAGACTCCGGCGCGGCCTTAAACACAGTTATTAGGCGAAAATAATTATTTTTAGCGGCGTGTTTTTCGTAGTAGTCGATTCTTATCGCACCGTTATTTCCATGGGAAGAGTCCTCCACAAGGTAATGACCGGCATTACGACTATTTAAACGTAGTCAATAGAAAAATTAGCAACCAAAACCACAAACTTCTCTTCGAATCCGGCAAAAAAATGGAATTCGGTGCAAAAGCCAACCAACGGCCTTGAGTTGTTTGAAGGGAGTAGAAGTTAAAAAAAAAATTATGAAATGAAAAAAAAAAAGAAAAGTTGGAAAGTGTGAAGCAAACCTGCTTTTATGTCAGCTAATGTTGCCTCAAGGGGGCGCCCAAGCAGAATATATGGAGGAATAAATTACCACGACAATTACTGCCACCATTTTTGATCTATGTCCATGAGATATTTTAGTGCCCATCACTATTAATCAACTCGCACTCCGAGATTCCCACAACTCAACAAATTTCAGCTAGCAATTGACGCCACTTGTTTTCCATGCGAAATAAAATATCGTTTTCGGTTTTTTTTTAAATATGAAATTTTTTTTTTATTTTTCTATTTAGGGAATGTGAATATTAATGGGTTTGATAATGGAAAATAAATTGAATGCTAGTTCGTGTGTCAGCACCAGATGGCAGTGTGTGGTGACAACTTGAATGCTTGGACTTGACCCGATGCATCGATAAAAGTATCGAATGTCAGAAAATTTGTTTTTTTTCTTTCTTTCATAAAAAGCAATTGCATATGGAAAAATTGTTGTTGGGATTTCTCCTTCTGTAGACTTTCCATATTTTTAAGTAACTACGGTAAGTGTCTCATACCAGACATAATTCACGACTTATTAGAAAGGAATTTGTGTGATTTTATTGAAATAATTATTTAATCATTGCATAAAACAATATTTTTATTACGTTTCTTGTAGTTATTAATGAAATTGAGATGTTTTGTTTTGTTTCAAAGGAAAATTGGGCATGACCCGTGTATTCATTTACCGATTTAAAGTTCGGTTGCCGGATTCGAGGAATCAGGATTTGCATTTTCGGTAAACCAAATTTCGGGCATAGGTTCCGTACCAGCAACAAAAGTCCATAGGCTTTTTCCTTCGAGATACAGTCGGACATCTTCCGCCCAATATTCATAACTATCCTCCGAAAGCTTAAGGACCTTCCGGGTTTCCGTATATCCAAATCCAACGACATCATGTATGAAGGTGTGTGTACCCTTCGACTTTTACATACCTTTTAAAAACATCATCATCTATTTACACATTCACACACCAACAGACCAACAGACCATCCCCACATTTTTTTTCATATGGTATCCGTATCCATTGCTATCTGCAATCCTTGCATCCATCTCTATCCATAATGAGCAATTAGCTCACACCCTCCATAAATCAAGATATCCCTTGGCCATACATCAAAACAAAAATCCCTCTTTCAAGTCTTTCAACCAACCAACCAACCAACATCATCTAACACCCCCTCCCCCCCCCCCCCCCACTTCACACAACAACAACAACATTTTTTCATTTTTTTTATTATATTCATTTTTCCTTATGGAAATTCAGCTTTGATGGTGTTGTTGCAGCAGGAAAAATGTGAGATTGAATGGATGGAAGGAACTCGAGATGATGTTGAGAACTTAGGCCTAATCTATAAATCAATACCATCTCGGGTTACCTTGATTATGGGAGCACCCTCATTCAAACCACCACTCCTTTCAATTCCAGAGAGTTGATGTCTAAAACAAAAACAAATCTCCATTATTCTTTAGCCAATCATCTTTTTTTTCCCTTGGAAATTGTCAGAAACATGAATTACATGCTTAGAAATGACATTTAGAAAAAAATCTTTTGATAAATTATTTTTTTAAATTTTTTTGCTCTTGTTTTGGATGAAAGAAGTGAAGTTGAAGGTAAATCCATAGTTTTCAAGTTTTCTTCTTTTTTTTGTTTTGTTTATTGTTGGATTTGTTTGGTTGATGGCATTGTTTTGGGTGGGAATGTAATAATTGTTTTTTTTTATTGTTGGTTGATGTGAATGTGAAGGTTGTTTTCTTTTAAAGTTGTTGGGTTTAACAATGAGTTGTACTTGTAAATAGGAATAAAAATTTGTTTTTTTGGTTTTTTGGAGATTTTTTGATTTGTTTATTCACTTTATTGTTGGATTTCTTTGTTTAATGCATTGTTTTGGTGTTTTTATTGTTTGTTGGTGTGAAAGTTGTTTGTTTCATTGTATGGGTAATTGTTGATATTATTCTAAACTCATTTGATTTCTGCTCAATATATTGTTGTAGCATTGTTATATCCGTTTTATTGGTGTAACATTGTTGAATCATTGTTGGCTCATTGTTACATTAGTGTTTTATTGTTGTATCATTGTTATATCATTGTTGTAACCTTGTTGTCTCATTGTTATATTAGTGTTTCATTGTTGTAACATTGTTGAATATTTGCTATTTCGTGATAACAATGTGCCGTAATTGTAAACAGGAATAAAAATTTGTTTTTCGGATAAATTTTGATTTGTTTATTCACTTCATTGTTGGATTTCTTTGTTCAATGACATTGTTTTGTTTTGGTGTGGAAATGTAACAATTGTTTTTTTTAATTGTTTGTTGGTGTGAAGGTTGTTTTTTTTTAATTGTTTAAAGTTGTTGGGTTTTAACAATGTATTGTGTTGTAAACAGGAATAAAAATGAGAGAAATATTCTCTTGAGAATGAAAGAAAGTTGTAATTGGAATTGCAAACGAATCCGAATGGATCGAAAAGAAGGGAAGTTTGGAAGAATTGTTGCTTTTAGTTTGTATTCAGGATAGGAAATGCTGGTGGAAGATGGTATTGGGGATGTTAAATTTTCATTATTTTTGGAATATGATTTATCATTGGATGGTTCTGGGGATGGTGTGTCAATGATCCAAAATGATCAAAATGAATGTTTTCGGTTTACGCTGATTTAAAATGAGGTTTGTGAAATGGATGATTTTGGAAATTTAAATGTTTAAAGGTTCATTAAATCCCTGAATCTCTAGATTTCAGGTCGAACCTCGTTATAACAAACTTCGATATAACGAATTTCGCAAATGTCACTTTTTTTTAGATTATACGATGTATGAATATTTTAGATTTAGTCGATTTGGTAGCCTAGTTATTGACCATCTTAGTTGCATATTTTATCAGAGGATGCAGATGTCTCTAGGGTATTTAGTTTTATCGCCTTGTGTGGTTTTAATAAGAAAATTTCATTTTAATTTAGGATTTTTTCAATTTGTTTTTAGTAATTTTATATCCTTGGAGTTTAGTTTTTATTTTTGTAATTTTTAGATCTGAGACAAAATTTTAAAATTTTAGATTCAAAACTTCAAAACATTCCTGAAACACTGACAATTCAAAATTCAGAAGATTCACAGATTCACAAAACTCTCCAAAATTCAAAAACTCAAAAATTCTAAATTTAAAAATTCAAAAATTCAAAAAATTCAAAAAATTCTTCAAAAATTCAAAAAATTCTTTGCAAATTCAAAAAATTCTTTGCAAATTCAAAAAATTCTTTAAAAATTCAAAAATTCAAAAATTCAAATTGTCAACAAATCCTCAACAATTTTTTTTCAAAACTCCCCAAAAAATTCAAAAATTCAAAAATTCAAAAATTTAAAAAATTCTTTAAAAATTCAAAAATTTAAAATTCTTCAAAAATTCAAATCCTCAACTAAAACCCCAACAAATCTTTTTCAAAACTCCCCAAAAAATTCAAAAATTCAAAAAACCTCTCAAAGCCCACATCCCACAATCCCCATCTTTCATCCCCTCTGCAAACCCAATTAAACTATCATCAACATCATCATCATCAACCCAACCCACTCCCCACACACACATACGTACATTACAATAACATAAATTTATGATCAACCAAAATAGAAATGATCTCACATTCACAACTACAGTAATTGAATAAAGACAAAACCCAATAAAAAAATTAAAAATAAACATCACCAATCTTTCAAACATCCTAACCTCCAAAAATCCAACACATCTGCTACTAAAATCCAAACCAAATTACTTATCCAGCTGTGGAAATAAAATCACAACCTTAAAAACTCCTAAAATATCCCAACCAAACCAACCAACCTTCATTTCAATGTCAACAACTTCAACAACAACACAACAAAAAATATTCAAAAAAATTTTTTTTAAATCCAAAAAAAAAATCAAAAAAAATGTTTTTTCTTACCTTAAAGTAACACAACTGTAAATATTCATAAGGAATTTTATTTTCAAAATCTTGCTTGATTTTTGGCTCCACATATTCGACCGGTCGCAACCCGACTCTGTTTTTCCTGCATTTTATGAGGCACAAAGTATGGCGCACCGTTTGCGCAAAAAAGTCGATTCCCTCGATTTTCGTCTCCGGTGGCAGTTCCGGACTGTCGTTGTCGTCCCTGCAGTAAGTTCTACAGTGGATCAAAGTTGTTTTGTAGAATTTGTAGTCATCCAAGGCCGATAACATGTAGTTGATGCATCCTTGCCAGTTTTCTTCCAAGTAATCATCGACTGCTTTTTTGTATAAGTGAGAGTAGGTTTCGTAAGGGTCCATACGGGTGGCGGAAATGTGGTGGATAGTGTTGATTAGGAGGATTGTGTTGATAAAAGTCCGTAAAGTCGAAGTTGACAACGTGTGCTGCATGCGGGCAGCCATTTTTGACGTTGTAGAGAGAGCGGCCTGCGATGAGAGCGAGCCGTGTTAGAACCTGTGCGACTCCGTGTTGGTTTTGTTGGAAATTTTCGCTGTTTTTTGGAATTTTGGTATTTTTAAAGTTGTTTTTTGGTGATTTTTTAGTTCTTCATTGGTTTAAAAAAGTTTTTTAAGGTTTTTCTTTTGACTTTTGCGATTTTTGTGATTTTTTTAAGTGACGAGTCGGACGGGAGTTAGCGATCCAGACTGTATTGATGGAGATTTAGGAAAGAGTGAGCCAAACGAGCAGAAATGTCTGTTTGGGTTTGTTTTTTTTCAAAAGGATTTTAAATATAGGAAGACGAGAAACATAAATACAAGATTAAAGAGCAGACAGACTAAACAGGAAATAACGATTCAACAACATAAAATCAAATTAAATGACGAATCACGATATTTCCACAAAATTTTTTAAAAAAAATTCAAAACATAAAAAAAAAATTTAATTCAAGGAAAAAACCGAAAACTAAAAAATTCAAAGTCAAGAAATTAAAAACCCCATAAAAAAAAATGAGTTGATTAGGAATCCTGCGTGTCTCAAGGTCAGGGTGTTTCTTTTTTCTCACATTTAAGACGTGGCGTGAAGCAATGTGTGAAATGCCGTGTTTAAAGAGTTAATCCTTACTGACAAGTCTACTTACGGTCAAAATAACCGTCTGAGAAAACACTTTAAACCTTTAATTTAACTCCTACACATACATTTTTATTTTTTAAAATTTATTAACAACAAAATCCCTCAGTTCGAACTGCATCGAATCACCGGTTCCAACGAACCGCTGGCTTTTGGAACGATCGTCGCGAGTCTCGTCTTCACATCCGCCACTACGGCGTTGTTTATGGTCGGAGTGCGACTGTACAGAAGGAAATTTTCTGTGAATAAAAAGGAGAAAAATTGAGAAATTTTGTTATTTTGTGTCGATTTTGTTATGTAAGATGTTTGGTTAAAGGGTTAATTGGATGTTGGTTTGTGTTTCTATTTTAATTGGTTTTTTTTGATTTTTTGATTTTTTGACTGATAAGTTGAGTGTTGGTTTTCATGTGTTGTGTAAGGTTTGTGGTTTGGTTTGGTTGGATTGGATTGGATGGGGAAAAAAATGTGATTCCAAAGTCTGAGTCATGGATGGATGAATGTGAATAGATGGGAAGGTGTGAGTGGGTGAATGAATAATAAATTTATCGAGATAAATGTGGTTTTGAGTTACCGTAAGTAATTAGGAAAATGGAAATGTGTACTGGGTGTTACATGTGTCATTAACCAGAGGGGTTTTAAACGGGGAGATGGAAAATTTGAAATTGAGACGGCTGGTGGAAGGAAATGATTAAAATAAATTTTAGAAGTTTGTTGGAATCGTGTTGTAACAATGTTGAAGTAATGTTGTAATTAAGTTATAACATTGTTAAAACAATGTTGTAATTGTAACAATGTTGAAACAATGTTGTAATAAAGTTATAACACTGTTGAAACATTGTTGTAACAAAGTTGAAATAATGTTGTAACATTGTTGAAGCAATTTTATAAACAATGCGATGAAACAATAATAGAGAAAGTTATATAGCAATGCAATGTACCATGTAATGTTGTAACAATACAATGGCAATGCAACATTGGAATGAAACAATATTCTAACACTGCAATGGAATGACACAGCAATGTTAGAGCAATGTAACAGTGCAATTGCATAATGATTCAGTAATATCTTGTAATAATGATGCAAAGAATGTAATGAAAAAATGAAAAATGTCATCTTATAACATTGTTATTAAAAAATGTCATGAAAAATTGTTATAAGAATGTATTGAAATAAAATGTGATGTTATAACAATGTACTCCAAATGTCATGAAAAATTGTCATGTTATAACAATATATTCAAAAAATGTCACAAAAATTGTCATGTTATAACAATATATTCAAAAAATGTCACAAAAATTGTCATTTTTAACAATGTAGGCCTATTCAAAAAATGTCATGAAAAATTGTCATATATAACAATGCAATGAAAAAATGCCATGTTATAGCAATGCAATGAAAAGTCATATTATAACAATGCAATGAAAAAATGCCATGTTATAACAATGCAATAAAAAGTCATTTTATGCATTAAAAAATATTGTCGCAACAATATTGCAACAACATTATGATAATGTTGCAACAATATCCAATGCAATTACAATCCATGCCTCGCCCTTTGACTTCATTTAATCCAGATATCCTCTTCCCAAAATATCATCTTCGACACACCACTTACCGTATTTCTTACAACAACCCCGTAAGAAAAGGTCAGAAACCACGTAATCTGATATTCAGATAAACTTTTAAACTTTTAATTTCACCAGTCACCACCAGGCTTATTAGTTATTACTTATTACCACAGTACACTGTGGTTATTACATACAGCCTAACCTAACTCCCCCCAACCCCCTACTAACTAAATTAGCAATTTCAACCATCACAATGTGTAAATGACTTTAAACTCAGCCAGTTACACTAGTACCTTTAATTTTATTACCTCCATAACCCCATCCACACCTCACCACTGGTGACAATTCCCGGGTGAAACAGGTCTGCAGAATTTGTCATAAAAGTGTCAACCACTAAAATTCATGCATAAAAATCCAACAAAAACTTTTCTCCCAACATCCCAACACCCCCTGCACAAATTACAGTACGACGTGATACTCATGACACCAATTCCCACCCTGAAAAACACATAGATCAAATCGAATCTTTATCATTTCTAGAGATTCCAGAGTGAATATAAAAAAACAAAAAAACACTTAACAAAACAACAAAACTATTACACATAAAACTTGCAATTGGGACTTACCTGGAAAGACGACATTAAAAAAAAAATTGAAGGAAGAGGGAGCGGTTTGCGCCCGCGATACCATCAAAAATTTGCAGACAGCACTTTAGGTTTTTAGTTTTTTAAGATAAACTTAATGGAATAAGTAAGTTAGTTACCAACTCTTTGGTTGTTGAGAATGAAACATTGCCAATGGAGCGTGTATTGGGTTGAGTCGCCTTCGATCACGTAAACGGGTCCGATTTCCCAATTAATGTCTGGAATTTTTAAGAATATTCAAAAATTAATTATTTTTTAAAAAAAATAAATAACGTAAACTGCATGGGGTCACTTTGGACAAAATGGGGAAACAGGTTTGATTTTAAAATTGTTGCAAACTACTTTTAAAAAACACAGATGATATTAAATGGCAGTCCCAAAACAATCATCATGATTATGCGATTATTCGGTTATTCACATGATTGGCAGATGTCACATCACGTGTCATTTCTGTCAGCATGTCTTGTGGCCGGGACGGACAATGCGAAAATTCGTCGACGAGATTTTAAAATCTCTGATTTTTTAATAAGATTTAAGAAATTTAAGAGATTTTCAGGGATTTTTGGAGGCCGTCGACAAGATTTTCGAAACCGGAAGTACCCGGAAACCGGAAATTCCAAAATCAAAGATGGCGGCACTTCTTAAACACAGACTTATACTAACGTTTAGTGCTGCATTTAGTCAAAATGGGGTTGGATTTTGGCTCAAGATTTATAAGATTTTTGAAGATTTGTAAGATTTA
>JAQFZO010000414.1:0-25396 GCA_034695885.1 Geophilus flavus
CAATCATAGGAAATCCACATATTTCGTAATTGCAGTGTGTTGTGAAACTTCACTGCATTGCAAAATTGGTAATCGACATATTTGATTGATATTTTTGTGCCATTGCGCAGATAAAGCATTTAAAGCCCAAAATAAAGGCTTTTAGAAGATCTAATTTATGCAGTAGGTGTATAAAAATTACTCCTTTGCTACTGAATTGAGCAAAATTAAATGTCTAATAGTTTTTTTAGTCACTTGGATTTACAGTGTATTCCGAGCAATCTTGTTCCTTGTTTGGAATCTTGTTCCTCGTTCCGGAATCTACTTTGGCGCAAAGATTGAGAGAAAAATGTTTTTTTTTTTCAAATTTGAAAAAAAAAAACACGAGTCTTGCAGTTTTTGAAATTTGGCCCAAAAATTTGTTTCCTTCGAAATGTGTCGCAAGGTAAATTCTGGTTTGAGGAACACGAATCCGTGCTCGGAATTGCTCTGAGGATGGTTTTCGAGATACGAGGCAAAACCGTGCCAAAAGTTGATGAAAAAGTTAGTAAAATGGCTGTAACTCGAAAAGTATTTGTGCCAGAACAATTTCGAGCAACGGATTCGTATTCCTCGTCCCATAATCTGCCTTGAGATACATTTAGAAAAAAAACATGTTTTTTTTTTGTTTCAACATTTGTCTCATAGTAGATTTTGGGATAATGAACAAGAGCCCGTGCTCGGAAGTCGGAATCATTCTGGGACCAAATTTTTGCATATAAATTCGGGAAGAGAAACCTTCTGAAAGACGACAAGGGATACACAGTACACATGTTCAATAACCGCTTCATCGAATCGGTTTTCCAACTCTATGCTTATTTGACTGAAATTTATTTGTTCGATTCGATTCACTTTCTACAGTATTCCGTTGCTTTACGCGACCTTATGCAAGAACTATTACCGTATAAAGTGTTCACCAGTCGCATGGATTTGAAATATCTGTTCGTACATTGCGTAGACGGCTTAACAAATATTGCAAACGTGGTAACTAGGATAATGGCATCAAAGGAATTCTGGGGAAAAGAAAAGATCTAATCAATAATATGTAAAAAAAATTAATACAACTTTGTGTATATTTACTTACACTCGACTCTCCTGTGGTTTTTTTCATCAAGCAAATGTCCGCAGAAAAATAAAAACAAAAATTAATTTTTAGTCACGACAGTCAATGGAATGACTGGTCACGCCAATGATGTCTACAAAGTCATTGGGTCACGCTCACGGCCTCACGGTAATTAAATATGAGAACGTAATTGGTGGAAAGAGATGGAATGAAAATCAGAATTGAGAGCCTCCGTGGCGCAATGGTTAGCGCGTTCGGCTGTTAACCGAAAGGTTGGTGGTTCGATCCCACCCGGGGGCGTTAATTTTTGATTTTTGTTTTTCTGATTTTTTTTAATGTATTCTTATACAGAGTCGTTTCATCTTGATTGCAGCATGCATAGTATCCAAATGATCCTGGCTGATTATAGCTTATATCGCATCGTTCTACAAAGCTGTGTATAAGCATAGACCTACACCACAAGAAACCTTAATTTGTATTCCTTTAATAAAATAAATCCAAATTTAACATTTCAATATTTGTTTTTTAATTCACTTACTCGATTTTTTAAAGATGATTTGATGCAATTAATTTAACTGATATTTTAAGGGAAATCCGAAGAAAAACTAATCTTGACAATCTTTTGACGAGTAGATAGGTCGCTTAGCCTGTTCCGAAATCCGCCATTTGTTTACATTTACAAGTGGATAAATGCAGACGGATTTATGCATATACCCATAACCCCCTGTTTTGATATATCTCGCTCAAGTCTATGGGCAGATAGTCTATTTTATCATAGTTGGTGACGAATGGATCAGGAGAGCGAGTCATGCGGGACGAGATTTCTTGCCCCCTCAGAAGTGTAAATAAATTCAAAGTGAAAAAAAAAATATGTTTATGGCAAGCTCAAGCTGCAACATAAAAATTTTTAACAACTATTTTATAAATTAAACTCAGACTAAACTTCTACCGCAACAATAAATCAAGAATAAATCCATTTAAAGTTGGTTGCTATAACAACCGTCTGCTGCAATTCTTCACTTCATATGCGCGGTCATGGTCGTTAGTGACGGAACGTAGTTTTTAAAAAATATATTTGATTACAATTTACAAAATATGATCACATATTTGAAAACATAATTCATGTCTAAATCCTTAGTTACAAGAAATTTTACTCCTTTACGCTTTTTCACAGCAAACCATTGAAAATTTTTTAACCAATAAGATAATGTCGTTCCTTTCGCTGCGTAACTGTGAAAGTTTAAGTGCCGCTTGGGCCCGCCTGCATGCTGTCCGTTTCGGCTGTTTCAGTCCTCTTCAGCTGTCTGCCGACGAAATCATGGCTGTTATGATGTCAAAAACAGCTTTAGGAATTGCAGCAGGTATCGGTGGCACTCTTTTCATCGGTTATTGCATATATTTCGACAGAAAGCGAAGGAACGATCCTCTCTTCAAACAGAAGTTGAAAGAACGTAAGTCGAACACTTAGGCTTAGTTTAAAAAGAACGGTATTTCGTCATTCAACTGATGAACAAAGCTAAAAATAATTCAATATTTTAATACAAGTACTTAATTTGGAATAAATAATATATATATTTATTAATTTTTGTAATGTTAGGTCGAGCAAACACAAAGAGGCAACAAGAAGCTAAAAAAACAAGCCAGGGTGGTATTTTAAAAAATGTGTCTGCTTAACACGTTTTTATCGTTACGATTTTTCTATAACAGATTCCAGATTTAAAGGATCACGAGGCTGTCCAACGCTTTTTCCTGCAGGAAATTCAGTTAGGAGAAGAGTTGCTTGCTCAAGGTAAAGCATTTACCGGTACAAAAAGAAATAAAATTTTTATCTTAACTTTTGATTTTTAAAGATGATTTGGAAAACGGCGTCGAACACTTGAGCAATGCTGTAGCTCTTTGCGGACAACCTCAACAACTTCTTCAGGTTCTTCAACAAACCTTGCCTCCCCAAGTCTTTCACATGCTGCTTCAAAGATTGCCCATCGTCAGTCAGGTATACGAGTGGAATTGTGATAATTAAAAAGTAACCGGCGTTCTCACGCACTCAGAGAATACATGTATAAAGTGAAATTTACATACATTTTCGAATAATGGAAAAATAAGGGAAATATTTCCGGAGGTTCTTCGTACACAGATCACTCTACGTTCCAGGGAAAATTTCTTAACAGAAAATAGCTTGTCGAGTACTATTTTCTACCTGACTACAGGATGGAAATTTCCCTTAATTAAATACTTAAAATGTTTTTAAAGCTTGTACATATCTCACCTGAATTAAACGCGCTTATTTTTACTCATTTTGTAATTTTTCTTTGTGTAGTGAGTGAGAACATTACTTGATGTGTGACTATTGTACTAAAAAATGTATTTTACTTTTACAGAGAATTGCAAACAGTACAAGTAGTTTGGTCGAAGATGACTTGGAATGAGAATCGAGCGTGGTGTTATTTTGATCAGTTTTGTTTTTGAAAAGTGATATAGTTTGTGGACTAAAAACTATAAAACAATTGTTGGCGTGAAGGAGAATGTCGAAATTTTTTGTTTTTAATTGTCCAGTTGCACTACCTTTGTACCACCTTGAATGTGGTTACATATTTAATAAAAATTATAAGAAATTACACAATGTTTTATTTTATGAAGAGAGATAACAGCAAAAGTTTTAAACGAGTAGTTATACCAACGTTTCAATGTTTCCCTGAATAAGGCTTTAAACCCAATTACGATTTGAAATGTTAGTGTAACTCGTAATTTAAAAGAAAACGCAAGGCATTTCTCCTCCCCTTTGTTACATTTTAAGCATTTAACTTTTTCATTCCTTTTATATAAAACAAGCTTAAGACTCACAGCTTTTTAATTCGTTTCGGCGTCCTTCCCAGTAAAGTATGAGCTATCTTAGATTTTCTCTTTGATATCGCAGCGAGCCTTTTCTTTGCTATTTCCTCGGGACTACAAAGTCTCTTAGATTTTCTCTTTGATATCGCAGCGAGCCTTTTCTTTGCTATTTCCTCGGGACTACAAAGTCTCTTAGCTTCACTCGTTTGAGAAACCGGCACTGATGTCTTCGAATGTTGTCCTAAAATTATAAAAGTATCCAAAGAAAATTAAAATATTTATACAACAAATATCTTATCTAACTTACCATCTAAATTCTCGAGGTTCATGCCTTCAGTTGAATAGTCGTCGTCGTCATCGGGCCATTCGACATAAGCCATTGGATGACTGTCCAACTTAAGGTTTTTATTTCCCGAGCAAATAGTGTTTAATTTAGGATCCGATGACTGTGAAGATAAAGGACGAATCTGGTTCTGAGTCATACAAGTGCTTGTCGACGGCTTTTCGACAGTTCTCGGTGGCACCAAATCAGATCTTACGTTGTAACTTTCGCCAGACGTAGGTTTATTTGCTATTGAAAGTTGTGGTTTTACCGTGGAATTTTGACTAAGATTGTTTCGTGAAATTGACAAATTTTTCAGTGTTTCATTTCTTTTTTCCAGTTGTTGACCAGCATTAACAAATGATACTTTGTCACTTTGAAGCGTTGGTATTTTGGCAGTTGAGGCTAACGAGTTGTTGGAATGAAGTGATGAATCTACTGAAACTTCAATCTCGGCTGAATTTTCTGCTGTTACTGATGGCTGAATGGAAGCGATCCAGTCTTCAGTCCAAAATTCAGCATCAATGTCACTCAAGTCTATGATATCACTGGAAACTTTCGGCTGCGAAATCTGGTTTGGGATAAGAACAATTTCTTTTGGTTGAATGATTGTAAATTTGTTAACCACTTGAGTCTCAGGAATTGTGCTTGGAGGTTCAGCTTCTAAAATTCTGCCAAAATCCTTAACAGTCGCAGATGATGATTTTTTCGTAAACACAGAGGTAGATTGAGATGATCTGGGATTGGAAACTGAAGCATCAATGCGTGGAGATTTTTCTTTCGCAATAAACGTATTTTCAAGCTTTTGAGTGGCCAAAAGAAATACAGGATCATCGAATCCGTCATCTTCCGGCCACACTACATCTTGTATTCGATTGGAAACTGAAACACTTGTGCATTGGGCTTTTACTTTATCAATGAACGAATTTTCAATTCTTTGAGTCGCCAAAATAAATTCTGGATTTTCGAATATATCATCGTTTAGCCATTCAACTTGAACTCGACTGGAAACTGGAACATTTGTGCCCTGGGATTTTTCTTTAGCAATAATGGAATTTTCAATCTGTTGAGTCGCCAAGATTAATATGTCGTCGTCGACATCATCGTCCGGCCACGCAGGCTCTTCAACTCGTTTGGAAACTGGATCTGCACAAAAATTTTAAAGTAAAAATCAACCGAGTTATGAAAATAACATAAATAGGTACCTGGTTGTTTAATAATCTGAGTAAACCCTGCTCTTGTGTCTATTTCTTCATCTTCGTAGCTGAGTTTTCGCTTTTTTCGGCCGCTGGAATTAAATAATTTCATTGATTAAATTTTTTCTATTAATTCAAACATTTTCATTTATACTTGTCAACGATTATGACGTCATTTCTGTTCATAAAATCATGTGTAACTTCGCCGACCCATTCACAGATAAAATTATTTGATCGTTCAGGACTGGGTTTAGCTTTATCAATCTAAAATAAAAATAGGTACGGTATTTATATTATTATTTTTGTAAAAGGATTTTTTTTTTTTCGTTTATACCGATTCAACTGCATCTGGCAACTGAAACTCAGTCAATTTTGTTCCAGTAGTACATTGACTAAGATGTTTACAGCACGAAATCCATGTGATATCTCTTGAGTCTCTTCCCAAAGTCGATGGGGAATATAGTAGATAAGATTCTGGTTCCTCACATTTTCGTTTCGGCGTCTTTGAACTTTCCGGCGTCAATAAAGTCTGTCGTTTCGGTGTGTCATCTGTACGCAATTTTTTATCTTCTTTGAAAGTTAACTTCTTTGTAGATTTTCGCTTGGTGGGTGTGTTTTGGCTGGTTTTAGTTTTGTTCTTACTCGAGCGTAAGACTGGCGACCTTAGTATAAGTATTCCTTTGGGTTTGGGTGTTGTTGGTACTAAAAATGTACAAATTCATTAATAATTGCGGAACAAATGTACTAATAAAATATTTCTTTTACTTACGTTGATTTATGACTTTGGGTTCTTCATCGGTTCTTTTAGCGAGTTTTAACGTCACGTTTCTAGGTATACATTTTGTTATTTTAAAACTTTCTGATATTGTCTTAGTTGCTGTAGCCATCATAAAAACACTTAGGCACCCCTAATACAATACCAATTCGTAAGAAAACAACTCACGAAACGTTGAAACGATAAACACAATTTAAAAACCGCTACTTTAAATACTCTCCGATACTCTCGACACCAATCTTTTTTCTATTATGTATTAGGTATTAGAATTAAGTTGAATAATCTTCTACTGAGTGTACCATCGCATCGCATCGAAGTGTTCAGCACAGTATACTGTGGTATTCAGGCAAAAGGCTTAAAATTCTTATTATTTGCTCAAAAAAGGTTAAACAACGGGACGGTATTGCGTTATAATTTGTGATATCGCAAATAAATTATTATTATTTGTGACGTCATCCACCTCTAGGTTGACCAACCTTCCGTCTTCCGTGAGTGGCGCTGCGTGCTATTTCCGTATTTTTGGAAATGGCTTCCGAAAATCATCCACAGATTTTGAAAACACTGAAATATGTTTCTTATAAGAAAGTATTAGATGAGATACAATCGTTGCCAATTAATCCTATTGATGCGGTAGAATTATTATCAAAACGATTTCCAAAGTAAGTATTAATGACAAAAGTTAATTGTAAATTTTGTTTAATTATAGATATTATATCTAGTCCTAGATTATATCATCCAATATCCAAATGAACCAAGTCATGGTAATGCTTTGGACTTTAGAAAAAAAATATTTTTCTTCCTGAATAATTTACCAAAAAAAAAAAAACTTCTGAAAGATTTTAATCTATTAATAAACTAGTTCACAAATGTGTGACAAAAGTTGTACAGAAATCTATTAGAGAAACTTACTTAAGAACTTCATATTGTACCTTCTTTACAAGCACTAGCTGCATTCAAAAACTAAAACAAATTCGTGTTTTAATTGTGTTTTGTGTTTAAGACGTCACTTACTCATTAAACCATAATATATTATGATTAAACTGAGAATTAACGAGAATAAGTGACGCCTAAAACACAAAACACAAATTTGTTTTAGTTTTTGAATGTAGCTATTGTCTTTTTATTGTACTAACAAGACAATTACAAATAAACAAGAGCTTCATTCAGCTGTTATATTTATTTTAACATTTAACTTCGAATAAAATAAATTTTATTTCTTTTTTATTTAGTATTTCTCCAAGATCGTTAGGCAGTATTTATGGGCAAGAATATCAACGCAAAACTAAAAGACTTTTCCAGAAACAATGTTCATCCGAAATATCACGAATATATTATAATAAGTAAGAAATTGCATAATATTAGTAATAAAAATTATTTTTTGATCAGTACTAACAAACATTTGTTTTTATCGCAGATACTTAAAAGAAATAAATAACAAATCGAATCCTGGGATAATTTTACGTTTTGCAGAAGAGGTAAAGTATTTAATCGACGTTAACTAAAAATTGTAATAAATAAATTGTTTTACGTTTAGATAGATTTATCACCATGGTTATTAGCTCGTTCAATCCTAGAGCAATATTTGATAAACACAAATCAGACAGCAGAATCCATGAAACAGCAAATTTCCAAATTGATGAAGGATACATCTTTGATTAAAGATAAAAATTTGTCTTTCGAAGTTTATTTAGTGAGTATTATTTTTATTGCTAATTGACAATAAATTATTAATCCATTTTTTAATTTTACAATTTTTTTAGTGTATACTGCACGATGACAATTACGGACCGTACGCAGACATCATTAAATAGTAAGAAAAAAAAAGCTTTCAAATCCATCGATTTTATTTTAATTGATAAATCGATACAATTTCTAATTTGGGCAGTTCGTTTGGCCACGAATATGAATGCAAGCTAAGAACGATATTGCAGAGTAAAGGATTAGCCTTTATAGGTATATAAATTATAAAATTATTTACTAATATTTATTTAATGAGTTAAGATTTATGTTTGTATTCTTAGAGGAAATTCACATGCGTGATAAAGGTTACGATAAAACTCCCGATTTTAAAATGGAAGTACCATTTGGTAAAGAAATAGTTTAAACGTAAACATTTCGTTAGTTCTAATTAGTTAAATTTGCTGCATTAGCTATCGACGGTTTTGTTGTCAATTGGATAGAAAGCAAGGCGTCGTTTGGTGATGAAGAAAATCATCAGAATTACTTAAAAGATCAATTTTGGAGTTACTGGAACAGGTACAGTCATTATTCGTTATGTATAAAAAGTTGACTGCCGTACTATCGCTGCCATACCTTTTTTAGATTTGGATCCGGGATGGTAATTTATTGGTTTGGCTACATAGAAGAACTAGATGTCAACAAACAGAAAGGCATTATTCTCAGAAGCGATCTCAATCCTAGTGATATCGTCACGATGGATCCTAGCATAATATAAAAATGAAATGAATAAATTATTTATATTTTTACAATAAAAAGTTTGACTCACTGGCATTTGCACAAAATGATGACAAAATATCACTGAAAAAAATTTCAAATTTACAAAAAGAAATTCATTGTGAAATTTGAGCTCTTAAATTTGTAACATTGTGAGAATTGCACGGAGTTGAAAACAGGAACAGGAAATATTCCTGTTTCCAACTCCTTGGAAATTGACATAAAAGATGATGTGTAAATCTTAATTTACATCTTTAAATGGTGTAGTAAATTCAATTTTGTAAATCTGATATAAATCCGATTTAACGGCTACTTTTTATCACCAAAAAAAGTTTGTTAGGTATAGCTTTGCCCACAAGAAAATGTTTTGTAAAGTATAGCTTTGCCTACAAATTTACATCAAATTTATAATTGTAAATCTAAAATTTTTTGCAGTGTATGATAGAAGTTTGTTGGACTAGGATAAATTTAAATGCTGCTGTTTCAATTAACCTACTTTTTATGGATATTTATTTTTTTAATCGTTTAGGAGATGCAAAATAAACCACTATGCAGCCATTAGCGATTAAATTTTTAAAAACTTAAAATTGATTTCTGAGTTTTGACGGCTAGCTTCGCGGGCGCGATGGCTGTAAAAAAGTGTTTCCGCCTTTCCGTACTAGATGGCGCCACTCTTTCTATGAATTTAGCGTTCTCTCGATCTGAAATGAGAAGTTGAGAACTGAGGAGGAAAATAAATAAGACTGAATAAAGATTTTTAGGCAACTTTTAAAAACAACAAACTAAACTTCAATAAGTCAAATATAACAATCTTTCATCAAAAGAGAATATTTTGATGTAATAAAATGAAATCTAATTTTGACTACGGGTGAACAGTAAACATCTAAACAATATTACAAAATAAAGTTGAATGTATGGATGATGGCGACATTTAATTGCTTTATTCTTTCATTTTATTAATTTTATAACTATTCGCTCGACACAATGTTATTCTTACTCTTCATAAAACTCTTTAGTCGGGTGTAACACAGACGTACAGGTGCCCTGTATTCTTATCGCAAGGGCCATAAATAAATCTGCACATGACAAATAACGATTCACATGTTTGATTTATAGGTATAACTCTGATATTTTCCTGCAGGGTACACATTTGATCAGTCTTGTTTATTATTTCACATACAAAACATAAACAGTAAGTATCAGTTTTTACTGCGTTACTTTTCTGTCAATAATGATTTAAAACACCAGCCAAAATTGATTTACGTACTATTTATAGCCAAACACACCTGAAAGTTTTTTTTTCTTCCTTTGCTTTCCTTTTTCTACTTTTTACCCACATTTTAAAAGCGAATAACTTTCAAACATTTATGACGAGGGGTTTTGCCTTTTCATTTTTTTAACACCCCTTAATCTTCTCTCCCGTTTTCCCTTTTTATATTCCCATATTTTTTACATGGATTTTACCATGTTCCTTTGACGTTGCGTACGAATAACACATGTAGTGTTAATGTAGTTTTTGAAAATTGATTCGTCAAATGGCATGTTAGGGGAAATGGGATCCATTTCTCAAAGTTGCTTGCTTGAGATGGTGGGTGGTGACAGCAGTGGTCAGTTTTTGTGTTGCAACTGTTTTATGGCCACGTTGTAAATCACCATGCCATAGCAATGCAATTTGCATACTATTGCCTACCACACCAACCCATGATTGCTTTGTGTGCGAATTCCCACAAGATGCATGTAAAAGAAAAATGTAGAGTTGCCTTCCTTCTTTTTTATTCTTTCTGCTCCATTTCACACTACGTTGTAGGAGATTTGGCCACTATTGCTTGCTCACACCCGTTCAATCACTATCACGTACCGGTGGACCACATTTTTTATTTTTATTTCCTTTTTAACTGACCAACGTTTCTTTTTACTTTCCTCCAAATAAAAAAAAAACTTAAAAAAAAAAATAGGGGCGAGAAATATAACACGGCACTTACGAGTTGATAAAAATCAGCATTTTTTGTTAGTAGGAATTTCTTTAATTAAGCCATTAACTGGTGGGGTGAGCATTAGTGTAAGGCTCATTGAAAGATTATTTTATGGCCTAGCTTGAATTTCATTAAGCACGTCACGTCACTTTGGCCAACTAACTGCAGAAAGTTAACATTTGTTAAAGTAAACATTGCACTGCTGCACGCCTTATTTTCTAACCTCGTATTTCACAAATAAATAAATAAAAAAAAAATTGTATTTTGTAGCGTGGACTTACGTGATTACTTTTTTGGTTTATATGGGTTGGTTCATGTAGACTATATGGCTATTTTTTATGGCGGTTATAAAATTTTCAATATCAGCTTTTGCCAACATACACTTTTAACTTGACTCTCCCACACGATTGTGGACATTCCCCCTCCCACATTTCGAGTGGCCCCGCTTACCCCTGAAATAATAAATAGCAAAAGGTTTTTCATCCGCCATGTAGTACGTTTTTGCAATATTTACTCGGTCCAATCTCAGTTGTAAATCAAGTATATCTCGTCCGCAAACTGCGTGTTGTATTTTATATATGGCTTAATATATAATATGATAAGGGGGAAAAGTCTATGTTCGATGCAAGTCATGGGATTTTTCAGAGGAAAAGAAAAAAAAAGAAAAAAAGTTAACTAGATTTGCTCCAAGCGAGGCAGAAAGAAACGAACGAACGAACGTCTCCTCCTGCAAAAGATGGGTTGTGTGTTAAATCTTGCTTGTGTATGTCCTCACTCCATCTGGAGTTGATCAAGCTGAAAACAAAATGAGGTTATAAAACACCCATAGTACCCACTGTATGGCATTGTAAGAAGAAAAAAACGGAAGAAATTTGTGGCTTGAAAAGTCGCAGTTTCAGTTTTCTTATTTTTTTTCTTTTTATAGAACATGTAATATAAAAGAGGGTGTGTACTTTTATGCTGGGATGGCAGCTCGTATATGCACTTTATTGAAATGACTATTTTTCTTGCTGATGCTCAGCGGGTCCCTCTGATTTACAGTTGTTGATCGTCGAGCGAGGATGAGTCAGAGGATAGAAAGTGCTGACATTTGCATGGTGTTGTTTGTTTGTTTACGGCACGCACGTTATGTTATGTAAGTTTATAATTCCACAGAGATTAAGAAGAATTGATTCTGGCTGCTTGGCGCAGGCTTTACTTCCATGAAAATTGAGGCAAAGGGATGAGGTTGGAGGATGGGTGGGTCGGTTGGGGAAGAGGGTGGTGAATGATAATTTATGCGTTTCACTTTTATTAAAGTCAATGTTGCCCAAGCAACATCTTTGGTCGGGTGCTGGGAGCCAGTAATTATTTAGCTACTGAAAGTGACATGCAATCAGATCGCGGCGCAGACCTGGCTACACCGACATGAGATTTTCCAAGTTAAATTGCCAAACCCACAAACTTACAAATTCCTCTGATTGGATTTTACGAGCACGTGTAATTAGATCAGGAAATGAAAAGCACCTTTATCGAGTGCGCACACCTTTACGGGGAGAAAACCCTGCGTCGTTATAAGAGAGGTTCGTGTAACCCATCCTCACCGAAATTCATTAAGGGACCTTGGGATCCTCGATGGGCTGCCATAGGTCGTAAATTAGCTCATCCTCATTGTATACTGTGACCTTAGGTAACCCGAGAAGTGCATCGTGTGAATAGAAATCATATTTTATTAGCTTCCACAACAAACTCATTTGCACAATCAACTTTTGTACACATAAATTTAACTGTTATTAATATACTAGTAAACATATACAAACACAAAACTTTTCGCAATGTTTAGTTCCTGCTCCTATTTTATTGCATGAGCTTAATTTTTTTTCTTCATTATATTTTTTTTAGAGTATATAACTTTTCTTTTGCGTGTAATTGGAGATAATGAAAATCCCTGGTACCCTGTCCGTTATTTTTGCCTTATTAAAAGCATAATGTTTTATTTATTGCGCCACTCTTCTCATTTTCATCTCTTGATATTAAGAAAACGAGACATTCAAGTTCATTAGGCTCCAAATTACAACACAGAAATAAGAGGAAGAAGGAGAGAAACTTGCTTGTCATTAAACGCTTTTTTCTTTTTTTCTTTTTTTTTAATTTTATTTTTTCCTGCAGAGGAGCCCGAAGCCAATTAAGTTGTTGATATTCAGTGACGGGCGTTGGTGAACGCCGTCTCGCACAAAAAGATAATTGTAAAGGATTTGCATTAAAATAACAAAATTCCAAATGGGATGGGACGGCGGCTCGTGATATCCAATTTTGTTTCTTCTTTTCAAAAGTAACAGAAATGGAGATAAAAGAGTTTAAATTACAATAATTATCTAGTACTGATGATTATTTTGATAATTTGTTATTATGCGTAACAAATAAAAAACACAAACATTCCCATGTGTGGATAATGCGCATTATTTTAATTGTATGAATTGAAGGCAACGATGTTCCCTTTAGATGAATACGTCCGTGTGGTGCAGCTGTTTTCAATTGAGTTTTGAATTGTGTATTTTTAATTTCTGAAATGCTGTCTTTCATTTTTCCTCAATATAAAAGTTGATATCACTATTTCCTTATGTGTTGATCGGAATAATAAGTGGTGCTTTATGTTAATTGCAACCACTTAGTTGATTGAATTATTAAAAGAGATTTTTTTTTTTACCCTTTGTCTCAAATTCTCTCGTTTGAATTGTTCTTCTCTTTTCGCTGCGCGAGTAAGTTTATGAGCAGACACGTTATCATTAGTAAAACGTATAATTTAACTGTTTAACAGCTATTATAACTCAAAAGGTAATCACAACATTTGAAAATGGCCCTATAAAGGAAGAAATAACGGAATAAACAAAAATAAACTTTAAGGTTGTTTATTTAAATTGGTTTGCGTGTCTTAATTGCAATGTGCCGAAGCAATGAGGTGACTGCGGGGAGTCCATCCCTGTAAAGAAACACGCTATATACTATAGGACATTTCTGCCTATCACCGGTGAGTTGCAAAGGGCCATAAATTTAAAGAGTTCCTTCCTCTCTCGACATCTTATCGCCTATTTCAGCTATTCGCAAGCAGGTGTGCAGTTCCAACTCCTCCCCTATAGTTTTACTGATATCATACCTTTTTTTAGGGTTCTGGGCGTACCGACCGTACTTGTGAATCTAGCCGGGGGTCGGGGCCTGATAAAAAAATAGCTGAAATGTGGAATTAAAAATAAAAATGAAATTATTAGCACATAACCGGAATTAAATTTTATGTGCTAATTTTAAGATTAAGTTAGAGTTATAATTTACTTCTCACAAGATCTATTCAAATGTCATGCGGATGGCTTGAAATTAAAGGAATTACAATTAAAATGAGGTACACATAATTATAGACGAGGTAATAATAATAATTGTCAGCTTTATAGGTTTAAAGACTCAAGTTTAAAACATTATAAAATGACTTGTTGAAATAAACGTACAGGTGAAAACAAACTTAACAATTTTTTTTTGTTCTCAGTCTTAACGCCGACTGTCTAATGAACGTGTTGACATTCAGTTTTAAAAATATTCAATTCGTGTTTAAAGTCTAATTATTTACGGATTATTCAAATGTAATTATTTCATTTAAAACGGTAAAAAAAAAATTAAAACAAAAAAAATGGAATTTTACATCCGCACACGAATATGCATACAAGGACTTTTGGGTCAGTTTGCAGTTGCAGAGGAGCAGATGGCCCTTTGACAGAGGAGGAGGGGAAGGAAGGGTTAGCCTAATGTATAATGGAAGACACAACTTTACCTTGAAGTATGAATTAACGGCGAAAACTGCAGGGGGTTCAACTAAGGGCCACATACCTGCCACAAGGTGAATTCGAGAAAACAAAATGCTGTTAACTTGTAATAAGTTTTTCAACCCGGGTTCAGGAATCACCAGTTACATAAAAAAAAAAAAATGTTTTATGTATCGTTGACATAAGCGAGGTAAAACGTTACGTAAGTTGAATTTTATGTTTTTTAAACAAAAACATTTTTTATCGCATTACACAATTCTACCAAATTGAGACCGGGTGTAGAGTAACATCGAATTGTGAGTATATATTTGAATTTTTTGGAATCCTGGTGTATAGTTTGCTTGTTTTCTAGAGAAAGAATTTTAAGTGGGTATGTTTTCCAAGAAATCCACTTAAAAGTTAGACGTTTTTTTTTTCTCTTTTATCTACCCGGGTTTTATTTGGATTTTGAGTTTATGGCTTTTTACCTGTAATTAACATATGGTTTTCTATGAAACGTTTGGTTTGATATTTTAGAAAAAAATACCTTACTTTTTTTCTTTTCTTTCTTTTTTTTTTAAATAAATAAAATTGAATGATGTTTGCTTTTCTTCTAGTGTCATTTTTCGAAAAAAAATCATTGATTATTGTGCGTTTTGTTATATATTTATTTACTGTTTTTTTTTCCTTCTTTTATGTTCACATTTTTTCTTTTTCTTTTTACGATCATGGTGAGTAATGTATAAAAAAATAAAATTTCACTAATTACATCATTGAAAGCTTGCATAAAAATGAAAGGAACGTTTTCAATTTTCATTCTATTTAGGGTCTCTGGTGCAGTATTAGAATAACATCAGGCAATGTTACATTCGAAGAGTTCAGTCGGTGCTCGTTTCTATCGTTAACGCCATATTTATGACTTCATTAAGATAATTTGCTGAAGGATTTATCCCATGTTAATTTGGAAGGCAGCGTATTAACTTTGCCTTGTCTCGTATGCTGAACTCAGCCATTTGCGTTATTACCGTGACTGAATAAATTTGACTTTAGTAAAATTATTTTACCATTTTTGGATAACTGTTATTTCAGCATTAAAGCTATTCAAATGTAAATATTTAGCTCTAAATTTCGAATGTTTCTTCGTATTTTTTTAAAATGTAGTAATACCCACGATTATAAATCAACTTTATAAAACTTTAACGTGATGGCAACAGATGACAGCACTTGTACTACGATGCATTTCATTGATTTCATGTTGCAATTTTGCAATCATTTACATGGCTTTGTGCGTTCAGTGTCTTTTATCTCTGATAAAAGGCGTTCGCGAAACTCTATAAATTATCTAATGAAATTAATATTTAATAGGACGTAGACAATCACATTTCTGGATTATTACTCACGAATTTACACTTTGTACCCTTTTTTTTAAAACGGTCACTTTAATTACTGTCACTGCTCACTGGTAATCTGATCATACGGCATCGGCCAGAACAGTTATTAAATGGCAATCACATTTAAACTAAACTTTAATGCTTCCGTCACACCTTATTCAAATTCAAATATTTGGAATATTTTAACCGAACTCTTGATTTTATCTACCCTGCACTAAACATCATTTTATATTTTAATCATGTATATACCGTAACCGAAGAGAAGCTACTAATTATATACGCACCTTAAATCCTAGCTATAAAAACATCGAACACCACTTTGACTTTCATTTCTTGATCAAAGCATCACATGAATGCAAATTACTTTGGTGTGACTGCTTAAGGCGCAGAACATACTTAAAATGTATGGCATAAACTGTTTTTCAGGGGACCGACTAAGTGAATTTTTACCTACATAACTATCGATTCTTCCAGCCACTTTTTCATAGAAATTACTCACTTCTAAACACTCCTTAAATGTTTTTTTCCCCTCAAAAAGAAGAAAAAAATGCAACAACATTCAGGCTGTCAAATTTGTCAACGCCACGTCTGATTAAAAAGTGGATTTTATTTATTTTTAATTTCCTTTTTCTGTTTTCTTTACTTGTCTTTTCTGAAAGTAATAAATAAAACTTTTACTTCCTTATTTAAGTCAGAAAAAAAATTCTTTGTGGCACTGGCTGTATAGTATTTTGACAGACACAAGAACACGATGCTCTTGTGCGGTTTAATGGAATTAAATATTTAAAATCCCTCGTCTGGCCTCGTCCCACTGCATCCATTATAAATGGGTGTTAGTATGACAAATGACAAACTGCTACAAACTCACGTAAAACAAAACGGACATTTTTAATACACCCCAACGTTATAGGTAGGTGCAATTTCACATTAGAAAATTATACCTTTACGGACATACCGTACTTCGAGCGCGTATCGATTGCCTTTTTTTTAAGTAACAAATATTTATGCTGTTGTATGTGTATGCAAAACAAGAGTATTTTGCATGTGGCTCGAACATGACCATCAAATTGAAAGCAGGTCGGACACAAGCTAATAACCAATCGATAAACACATGTGTCACTACAGGTTGTGTGAAATTGACGACAACTTATCACTGTGATAGACTTGAGCAAAGCTCTGCACCACTGAATCAATAGATAATTCCCTTCTGCCGAGACTGACTTCTATGGGATTTTCACAAAATATATATTGATATAGACAAGTGAATGTTGGGCCACTAGTACTTTATGATTTTTTTTTCGGCTCCCTCCGTACCGAAGTCCCCCGAAGTAATATCAGCGCAAACTATATTGAATCCCGAAAGCTGCAATGTTATTGAAAAGGAAAAGCCGGACGCGACCTATACTTGATTTATGAATCAAAAGTTGCATTTAATTGACACTACATATATCAATAGCCGTAATAATAACGGCCCCAGGTTTGACATGTTTTAATACGACTTTATATGGCAGCGCTAACAGTTTGATCCAAATGGAAAAACCACACTAAACTTGATTTGTTTCAGCGTCTTTTCCTTGGAATTGATTACTGTATAATTAGCGATGTAAATTCACCCCAACGAATTACCTTTTTTCCCCCCGCTCCTTAATTTTTTTTTTTAAATTTTTATACAAGCCTAAAGAAACCTGTCAAGCGATCCTATAATTAAGGGAAGAGAGAGAAAATAGATCGCCCTTTTTTTATTCTGATAACTGCATTGCAACTCACATCTCAAGAGGAAGATAGTCCTCTCAAATTTTCCATCTCGCCCTCTTGGGGTGATAAACGAGCGACGACTCGATTGCCTCGTTTTGTACTGTGCAACTCTTTGACGTCATTTAATTCGGAAAAACTGAATCAATTCTTATAGCAGCAGCAGCAGGAGTCGAGTATCTGATAAAAGGCTGGGTTTAAACTCCCCGTCGGATTTTAGTTTTATTAGTTTGCTAAACAAACTGATGGGGCCAGTGCGAGAATATGTAAGCGTATTACGGGGTTTTATCTTGTTGACTCAGTTGTGTCGCCTCAAGTTGTTCGTGTTTGCCGTCGGAAACCCGTTTGAGTCGTGATTGTGTTTGATGGAGCTTTCTTTCTGTTTAACATGAGCTCATTAGTGCCAACTTTTCTAATCACCGACTTGTACGCGTGCGCCCGTTTCCAGACGTCGGTTTGCCGGCAAAAAATAGTGGAAGGAAAGAGGAGAAGGGAGAAGAGAGAGGAGAGAGAGAGAAGTCGCTTATGAATATTGGCTCATCCAGATCTATCACATTTTGAGGCTGTCAGACTCCAGGGGTGTTTAATGAGAGACGCCTTAATTGCTTCAACTCATCTCTCCCCCTCTTCAACTTCTCCATTTTCTCCCTTAATTTGGAACTTACACTATGTGGCATTTTTAAAAAGAACGAGAAGAAGAAAAAATTAAACTCGTAAGAGCTAAGAAAATAACGGTGCTGCTGCTGCAAAAGCTGTCATATTAAAGTTAAAGTTCGTAAAGGTATAGAAAAAAGTTTCTAGGTATATAAAAATCGTACTTTACTAAAAATTAAAGAGATTCATGTCAAGTTATGACACATTTGACAGTTCTTGTTGCAATTTTTTTTTCGTTTTCTCGTTTCTTGGTTGATGATACTCTCTCTCTCGCGCTGAGAACGCAAAAGCGGCTGCAATTACGCCGTCTGTAGTCGCGTAAACCGATAATTTTAGGATGACAGCCAAAGTATATTAAATGCGACATCATCGTGCTAGTGACAGAAGGAAAAAGTTAAAACCCCGAGCGTGTGAATGACTCGAGATGAAGGAGGGGACGAAGAAGAATAATTGGACGAATGCGGGGGCGTGATCGGAGGGCGTCGCGAGTCTTCCCCTTCTTCCCGCCAGGCAATCATTAGCGACGGGTATGGTAGAACAGGTTAAGGACACACACGTCCATAATCCTCACTCTTTTGCTCGTGTGACAATGGCAATAAGAGCCGAGTTGCTCTGATGTCATCGCAATCGCATCCAACAACTCCCTAAAATAGGCTCCCGTGTATAAGGAATCCGCCCACGCCCTAGGGGTTCTGATTAACGGCCGATCATGGGGAGGATCAAACACTTCAAAGCTGGGGGAGACACTTGCACTTGCTCGTTTCTCCCCTTCACTTTTTAAAAAAAAAGTTTAAAAAGCTTTGGAATTGAAGTTGTTGCCCTCTAGGCGACATGTTTGACACTGGCACAAAGAAAAGGCAAAAGAGGATTTTGATGGAGTGGATTCTACATCAAATGAAATAAAATGAAAAGTTTGAAGCGTGTTTTAAGGGTTTTTAGATATTTTTTTACGTTATGGTTTTCGGTTTTTCAGGATATTTTTTTTGTTTATTTGATTTTAATCAGCAGCAAAATTGATGTTTTAATAAAAACAAAAAAATATGTGAAGCAGTGAAGCGAGAGTCGTTTTCTATCAAAATATTTACGTAAAAGGGGGAGGGTAAGATGACAAATTCAACAAAGAATTGAAGTGGAAATTTGAAAAATAGATTTAATCATTCTGTCAAAACAAATTGAAACTGAAATATTATTTTTCTTAAATTTATTTTTTGTTTATTATTTTTATGACTTGTGTTATTTTTTTCCTTTTTAAATTTGAAATGTAAATCCCTTGTGGTCAGAGCATTTGGTTACAGGAAATCGTCTTAAAAGATAATGAGAGCAATTTCTCAATCGTAAAAACATGCGTCGTTATCATTTTTTCTAACTTTAATTTTCAATTTGCAACTTTTTAACGGTTATTTTATGATAGATAATTCAAGGGGAAAACTAACATGTCCTCATTCACATTTTTATTGCACAAATCCACATCTGCTTTTTTAAAAAGAAAAGACAAGGAAACCAGGTGATTTACAACCAAAGATATGTTCTATTTTGATCTTTTGTCACACCTTGAGTTCAAATGGTTAGAAGAAAAAAATAAAATGAAAAAAAAATGTGTTTTGTATCCCCACCATAATTAACAATTTATTTCTACCTTTATACATTACATACTTCGTGACTAGCTTATTTAAACTTGGTTTTGGTTTCCTCCAGCTGCAACACTCTTGTGTAGTTTTCTTTGCTCTATCTTACATCTTAAAACCCACAAGGCCTGATGTTTATCAGGTGTTTTATTTCTCCCCAACTTGCCTTCATCGTATATAATATCGTATTTATATTTCTTCTCCTAATTTTGTCAGTTTCATAACTGTTTCGGTTGGCAGCAGTACAGCTATAAACAACAATAAAAGTTGGGGAAAGCTGTTGGAATGTTGTTTTAATAACTGAATGATTTTTGATGTGATACGAGTTTGATAATATTTTTTTTTCTAATGAAGGGTATACATTTGGTGAGAATTTCTCCATTTCACGATAAGCCAATTTTTAATGATTAATGGCTTTTTAAAGTTCCGTTAATTGAACCAATGACTCAGCGTGTTTTAGATGGATAATTTTCACCATCTACTCTGATAATGGCTTCAGTCAATACAAATGATTGATTTTTTTATATATACCGTTCGCTCGGCTTAAATGTTTGATGTTATAATGTACAATAAATGTTTCCCAATGAAGGGATGTCCCATTTTGAGTGGATAAAATCGAGTCGCCGTATAATTATCCAATATACGTCGAAAATAACAGTGATGGTTTTGACAAAGGAAAAGCCCATAACATAATTATTACTACCCAGTAACCTTTTAACACTGGTTAACCGGGAATTCCGACGACACGTCTTAAAAGCACCTGACTCATTCTTTGTGATTTCCATCTTCATCCGCCCACCATTTTGCCTCTCAATCTTCTTGTCGGATTGGAATTTGAACAACAACAAAGGAAAAGAATGAAAAAAAAAATTGGCTCGACAAGTTACGAGACGTGACTTGAAAGCGTTTCAGCTTTTTATCCTTTTCGGCAGACAATAGGCAACTCTCTTGTCCCCGTACTGTAGCTGAGCTGCAGCGTTTGGGGCAGTTTCGCTCCTCTTTTCCCAGGTCAGTAATCCCAAGGATGCATAGATTAAAGAGGAGATTCTTTCTTTCCTTGACGTTGAAGAATACTTTGCCAACCTAAAGATAGCAAGGCAAATCTCATTGGAAGAATGAATCAGCAGTGTCTAAGCGAGTGACAGCTCACGAGACGTGTTTCTCTTTTTATCACTTATATCGTTCCCTAGTCTACTATTACATCGCACGAGGGATAAAAGGGGGAAAATGGACACTTATCTATCGATTGGTACTGGTCCTATTCGATTTACTTGCGTTTAATCATACAATAGGGCGTGATAATTGAAATGTTAGTCCAGATCAAATTTTGTGCTGTTTTGTTCGGATGTATAAATTTATACAAGACCACCTATAGCGTGATCATAAGCAAAGAAAGGAGACGAGTGCGAAAGAACACGCCTAATGATAGGATACGCCTCTAAGTACACTCCGTATACTTCCACCACGGTCAGTTATAAGCTATCATTTTCTCCACATACACGATTATAAATCAAATTTCAATTTTCAGATAATTATCTCGTTGAAGTCTCTTAGCAAACAGCATTAAAACTCGGAGGGAAAAAAATTTCATATCTTGGAAACGGACACGTGTAGCCAATAGCAATAGTTGTATGTGGTGATATGAGTTTGTAATACTATTTTTTCTATTTTTCTGTTTTGAGTGGCAAGCCAATTATGGCTTGCTTCTGATATTGCAGCGTGTCCATATTCCTTGGACTTTGAGTTGGGTTGTCATTTCTCTCTCTTTCTCTCTCTTTCGCTGTACCACCACCACCATCTATTACGGGAGAGCTTATTAAAAAGTGACTGCTGCTGTTTCCTCCTTTTAAATGGACGTCAGATGTTGGTTCGTACATAGTGGCGCTCAACTTTATTGGCTTTTTCCCAAATCCAAAGAACTCATAACGTCTGACAGCATTGATGATGCCAATAGAGTATCGCATGAACAAGGACTCTCTTGGACGTCAACTTTTCTCAATAAGATTTAATTTTAGAGTCCTACTTTACTTTGAACAGCTGAAATCTCACAACTTATTATATTTTATGCGGTGCTGACTTTGAAGGAAAAAAAAACATTGAAATTTTTGAACGAACGAAACAGGATTTCGAATGGGATTTATAAAAGGAAAAAAGTATAAAAATGTTTGTACGTGATAGAAATATAATATTTTGATTAATGCCAATTAACGCTGCAGAGAATACTTTAAAAAATCATCACACTTTTTTATTTCAAATGTATTAAACAAATTCAGTAATAATTTATAAACTTGCCCTCATAATTTTTGTCTAATGATGTTTTTACCCTCGCCGGTATTTACATAACTCTTAACTTTGTATCAATAACTTTTCCCACAATGGCCCTTAATGTGTGTTTTGAAATGTATAACATGATATTCAGCCATTTTGCCTACCTTGTAAGTTGTTACAATCGGTCCATTAAGTGTCGCTTTGTGTAGCCGCCATCTTGCTCGCATGAGTGAGTGATTTTTCATGTAGCAATTAATTCAGAATTAACTCGCACCCCGAGATAGGGAGCGTTTCAATTTTTGTGGCGTTACTCGTGCTTCTTCACTCTTTAATTGTGCAATTAAAAATCGGTATTTTTTCCTTCTTCTTTCTCCCTCCTCTTACCTGTTTCTTAAAATCTAATAGTTATGACAGCTATCTTTTTAAATGATCTTAAGTGTCGCACTCGGAAATGAATTGGTAGTTACTTAATGTACCGCACCACGTCGCTTTTTATGTCATACCCGAAACTTTTTAATTACTGTCACTCTATCAATTAACAAACAAAAAAAGAAAGGAAAAAAAGTTTTTATTTATGGTTTAAATTTCTCGGGGTATTGGTTAGGAATAAATGGCAAGTGACAATGCAATAAAACTTAGATGTTCGTTCTTAAAACAAACACGGAGATCGAGCACGGCTAATCTGACCATTTCTCTAATGCCGAGATCAATCACGGTTAATTAGAGCATTTCTCTTTCGAGAGAATCTTCTTTCGCATACCATTGCAATTGCTTAATTACTCATCATTACTCCTCAATCACTCGTAATTCCCCTAATGCGACGTTTTCGCTCTTGCGAACTCTAAATCGTGATTTGCTGTAATGTAAACACGAAATGCTTAATTAAAAAATGACGACACAAAAATTCTTAAGTTTTAATTACGTCATTAAATTTCATTTGATTCATTTTGGCTGGGGTCTTTTGATATGTCGTTTATAAGTCTGGTTAATGTAATTACCTACTTTTTAATTACGTTCGTGACGATATTGGAAGTTTGCAAGCGAGTGTATAGGGTGAGTAAGTATTTGTGCACCATCTGGTGAGAATTCGCCCGTTAACTGCTTGTCTCCATGGTGTGTGTGATTCCTGGGCCAAGTAATTTGGAGCAAATTGTGTTCGATGGAGGCAATCAAGTATAAATCGCCTAATAAAATCCCAGATGCCAAAGCAGCAGGGAGAAAAAGGGTTGGGTGCTGCCAACTTCTCATTTGCCCATTGCAATGATAGTTGCACTTAATCAACTTGCAATAGGAAAAGGGGTAAATTCTATTCTGAGACGCCAGCTGTGTCTTTCTCTCTGCAGAAATGCGCCTTTGTCTTTCCTATCTGCTTTTTCTAACTGAAATTTTTTCGGTGACTAATTTCCAAGAACAAACTGCATTGATCAAAGAAATGAAGGTTGTTGTATTTTTGGGGGGAACCCCAGGTGGCGTTGCGTGAGGTAATGACATGCGTTGCTTCTTCGTTCGATTCATTACTCTTTGGTTGATGCTCGGTGTGGTGGAAATGATTCCACCCATCCGCCCAACCCTTTTCCTGATTGCATTGACAATGGGGAGACACCTTCCTCGTGGTAAAAGGCGATCAGGCGATAAAACCGCCAGCCAAAACTTGGTTAGCAAATCTAAATATAAACAAAACTGTATATTTCATTCTGCATTAGATAAATATTGGCAGCTCTAATTCAGTTGTTACCTAAACATTTCCTCATTTTCGACATGCTCAAAAGATCCTCCAATGACCTTTTGCATCGCTTCCAAGTGCCAACATGCTTATGGTTTTAAAGGTAATTAAACTTCCTTAACCATCATAACTTTTAAGTAATGTATGCAATGCAAATTATTATTTAAGAATGAGTAATAAAATAAAAAAAATATTTATTTGTTTTTTTTTTCTTTCATGCGGTATGTTTTATTTTTTTAAAATACGAGTTTAACGAACCCATGAATTTGTCATTGGTGAATGCGTAATGTGGTTACACTAATGTGGGGAAAAAATCCAAACATACTGATTGTAAAAACAAACTCAGTTTGAGTTTTTTTTTTCGCCAGAGGGTAGAAAGAATTGAAAGGAGGGAGGGAGAGAGAGAGAGAGAGGAGTAAGTGAAATGAAAGAATAGCCAGAGATGATGAAGCAAAGCCGACTCGATTGGATTTGCTTCTGATCTGATTTGAATTAGGATTGGACATCATTAGTAGAAAGGGTTGCTTATTACATTCTGAATCACCCCTCGCAGGGAGTTTATTGAGACTCTGAAAATGCTGACATACGCAGCTTTTGATGGTGTATATGAAGGAGAAAATTTCATGTCCCTCGTATGGACCATTATTGCGAGGGACTGGAGCACAGATTAAAAAATGAGATTGGCTCCAACACCCAAAACTCAGATGCTGTACACGTTTTGTGGTTGGTTGCATTTTGCTCTTAAGACACGCTTGGTAGACTTCAGATGGGAAAGCCATGGAATCATTGTCCGAGGTCCATTTTCCCGCCACTTTTCACTGCACCACTAACTTATTACATCGCCCAAAGTAGAGTACATACACTGCTGCTCCTGCTCGAAGCTCAATAACAACTTCGGCTATTAAACCCAAACGTATGTTTCGCTGCAAAAGACATATTCTGTATCTTGGTGTATACAGACGTGGCCAGATTTGCGAGGTAATGCTGCTACATAAAGAAAAAAAAATGCCTATATAACACACGGTTGAGGAATTATGATTAATGGCAAACGTGTGAGTAAGCGTCTTATATCTGTCTGATTCTTTCAATTAACTGTTAGCAAGCTCGAGAATCAGACTAAATGTTTCTTGACTACCTATTGTAGGAGATGATTTCTCGTGAATCATCCCAATTTAAACTTGCACCTCGTTCTCCCTGATGATGGTGCCTGATGGTGGACACTTGATGCAGAGTTTGTTTGGATAAATTCTTTCGTCAATTGAATCGCCGGGGTCTGTTGTTGAGCAATCGACACAATCTGGTGCTGCTTCTGCCAACTTGATTACTTCGCACGAGCGAGTGCGGGTGGCACCAGACGCGAGGCGGACGCATACAGAGGGGAAAGAGAAGGGGGGTGAGTCAAGGTATGGATTAAGCCCAACACATTCCCCCGCCTTGATGAGTAGCGGAAACATTTTAACACACTTTATTCTAATGGACAGGAAAAGCTCGGGGACGAGATGTCGAGGCGTGAAATGAAAGAATAGCCAGAGATGATGAAGCAAAGCCGACTCGATTGGATTTGCTTCTGATCTGATTTGAATTAG
>JAQFZO010000415.1:0-25392 GCA_034695885.1 Geophilus flavus
CCACAATTGGAACCATTCAATTCCAATAGAAATTTATTGGTTTTAATTTGGAACTAATTCAAAACCAATTGGAAACTATTGGTTTCTAATGGTTTCTATTGGTTTCTTGTAGTAGGGTTTACAAGTGGTAAAGCCTCCTGTTTGGGGCATCCAATAAGTTGGGGCCCAGACCCATTCGACGTAAACAAAATTCACTGTAAAATCTGGACAACTAAAAACCAATACCATACCGGTATGGTATATTTAAGTTAACAAAGGTAAAAATTTAAGAAGAAAATTTCACCTTAAAATTGAAATGTTCTATGAAATTGTTTTTCAAGTGAAAACTACATTATCTAGACGAAGTGTTTTCTTCACTGCAATGCATTGACTTTAAAAATGTATTACAGTGAAGTAAATAGGGAACTATTCATATTTTTTTATCATCACCTGCTGTTGTTGTCATGTCAAAAGGATGGATTATGGAAGCCCAAAAATACAGTTGTCACATGCAGAAGGAAAAATCAAGCTGAATCATTTGATTTTGTTTTTCGATAACTTCCACGGCAACGCTACAACACATGTGCCAGGAAGCAATTCACCAATACAGTTACATCCCACTTGTCATACTAAAACTGCCAGATGAAGCTGAGTAGAATTAAAATTAAAAACTAGTTTTTACCATAAAAAATTACCTAAAAAAAATAAAAAACAGCTGTACTGCTTATTCCAATAACATACCATAACTTCATTATAACTGTAAGTTCACAAGTGGATGTGGATTGTTCATATTCTCACTGAATAAATAAATTTCATCAAATTTTCAACCTGGTTATTAAATAACTTGTGAAGTTACATGCAGTCAAATATTTACTACAACTTCATATGATTTGCATACAATGATGTCAAAGATTGATAACTACACGGTCATTTCACTAATACACTAGATTTACTAAAGTGAAACAATGAATCACTTCGTATGCAATCTTTGTTACTCATCTAACAATGGAGCAACATGGGTTAAGCAGGGCTCCAAACAGTAAATTTTAAAAAAATCAATCCAGTGAACTCTGGTGGCAAAATTTGAAAATAAACATGACATGAAGATCTAGATAATATTCATCCAGATCCAGTATATCTAGATAAAGTGTGCCATGTAAACATAGTATATATAGACTGATCAGCATCATCTAACGGTCACTATATGCACGACAACAAAGGTAGTACACGTCCTTAACTTACCGCCGTTCCTCGATCCACGCGCTTTTATTTCCAGTCATTTAAAACAAAAGGATTAAAAAAAACAACTCTCCCATAATCTCCATAAGTCACATAATCACAACTCCCCAAGCATAAACTCAAAGAATCATAACCACCTAAATCCTCATTTACATACAAACATCGGGCTCACCGAGCAATTGAATTATTCATTGCCATATGTCCACTATCATCCCATATACCTGCAGGATGTGTAGTTTTCCATTAAAGCAGCTACAAGAGCCTCAATTTTTCAACCAAAAGGATTTGCTGCATGGCCATTAAAGCCATCCAACATCCAGTATAACATTTGCACATTTCGCTTCGCTTCGATACCAAAACTTGGAAGTAGAAAAATGTAAAAATAAAAAAAAAGACAGAAAGGAAAAAAATTGTAATTCAATTCTGCAAACTTTTAGCAAAAGGCTTGCACCAGTACAAATCCAGTGGCAATACAGTGCCTGGAATAATTTTAAAGAATTATTGGAATTTCAATGATCCCGGCACAAGAGCTTCCTTAACCCGTGGCACCACTTGCAGCATCAGCCATTGATCATTTTCTCTATCTCCTGTTGAACTCCACATCAGATGCGTTGGTGGATGTCAGTAAAGCTTTGCTATCATCGCTCAAGCCGCTGGGATAGGAAACACGAGGAAATAAATACAAACCCACACAACAAGCCGACGCCAAGCCTAAAGCTATCTAAGAATCTGCACGAGAGAGAGATGGAATGGAGACTTAAGTTTTCTTATGTATCGAAGATGGAGAACACAAAAAAGTGACAAAACATTATTTAAAAAGAAAGACGGCCAAGAAAAAAATGTTGAATGTGAATTTTTTTTAAAAAAATGTTTCAACGTGTGGCACAATAAATCCGATCGTATAGTGAACATTTAATGTCATGTTTTTCTCTTATTTGATACTTATTAGACAGTTTGCGCAAATCAACGCAAACGGAAAAACGCAATGCAACTGATGGTGTATTTTTTGTAAATAAGGTCTCAATGAAAATTTTGTTAGAACTTCATCTTTCTGTTTCAAACTCCTACCGAAATTTTTATAACTGGGAAAACTTCTTTCCAAGAAGCCCAGTAATGTTGCGTTTCTCTACACAACACAAAATGCGCAAACTGTCTATTAATTACATATTGGCCATATGCTTCGTCATCGTTAATGTCTTTGTTGCCTTTATATTTATGGGACAGGTAAATTTCCAAATTGTTGTCAATTTTCAGTGTAACTTTTTTTTAATGAATTGCTATATGCTAGTCATTGAAGACACATTATTTACAAGCGTAAATAAAGCTAAAACACTAGCCATTATCCCTGGACTTTACTTTATTTTCTTATTTTTGCAAAAAATTATGATGCCTTTATATTTATGGGACGCACCTTATGAACTTACTGTAGTATACTTGCGCTATTTGACTTTTTAATATGGGGTTACAAAGGCATTCACACTTGATGCAACGCAACAAAAAGTAGCGCGACAGAAGTCAAAGTAGCACGACGCAGACCTTTGGGTGATGTTGTGCTCGTTTTTGTCACTGTGCATTGTTTACAAGATGCTGGAATAAATCTGTGGCTAATAGAAACGATTTTTCTTCCTATTCCACATTTTATTTGCCCCTAAATGAGCTCCTGACAATGCATCGTGCATTTCGTAAAGAACATCCTTTCGAAAATGATCTGGCATGCAATGGCTATGTCATTCACACCAGAATTCTTGCGCGAATACTTCTTTGTTGCGTTGCATTGCATTTAATTGGATCACAGGATGCCGCGAGAGCAACAATCGACGGGATCGGTCGAACGCAACTGATTGTAGTAGCGGAACTCTGCTTCGAGCCAGTTACGTTGTGACTGGATAAAATCCCCCACAATTCAGTGCGATGCATACTCCCGCTTTGCTACATTTTCTTGCGTTGTGTTGCATTGCATCAAGTGTGAATCTACTGCATCTTAAAAGCGAGTGTTTCGTGGATTCCTCGTATAAAGGGAACATCAATAAAAGTTTACTTTATTAAAATGCTGATGTAATTCCATTAGGGAGAGCAGTGTGGCACGTGACATTAATTTTGACAGGTCGAATTCAATTAGTCGAACGTTTTTACTGTCTGCATTTAACGTAATTGTTGTTAATTATTTTTCTTTTTTTTTCTATTCTCTCTATTCTAGGTAAGTCGTTGCATACATTCAACTCTCGTTAACTTTTAACTGACCAGCACACTCACGGTAAGTCCCGATTACTCGGTTTTCCGCTTTAAGAATTAAGATGCCCCTAAATATTGAATTTTTTGATTACCTCGTGGAATTTTCTTTGTGGCGAATGACGCAAAATGTATCCGTACACTATTTGGAACGCTCATTGCACCCTCCGGAATCGGCGCAATGGCGCAACGGCGCAATTAGGTGGGTGGCTTGCTCGCATAACGTGGAACATAAAACGCGTGGAAAAATCAGCACTTAAAAATGCGAGCTCGAGTAGGCAACAAGTGGGTTCGAAAGTAGAGAAGCAGAGGCAGAGGGTTTAGCAAATATGAATTAACACACCGCAAGTAGCGGAAATATGACAGCAACAGATGTGTTAACCCTTTGAGCCGCCAGTCTTTAACGTGTTGCTTTTTATAGGCAATCACGAACGTTGCCTTTGAGCTTCGGCTAATGTCTTCAACCAGCCACAAATGAGGCATTTTGCTTGCAGTCGATCCCACCCGACTCCCTGCCCTTTCCGTTTGCCTCCCCCCTTTTGTGTTTTTTCATTCGCGGGCCCCGAGTTTATATGGAAGAGCGACTTGCCTCAGTGGCTTGCACTTCAATTTAGTTTGGCGATTGGCATTCACACTTCATCACCGCACCCAACTATATAAAAGAGTACAAGGAAGAAGGCACAGATTGGTTTATTGCTTATGAAAATGTCGTGCCTGCAGCACACGTTTCACCACTTTTGCCTTATTTATTTTTTTATGCCTCTCGGTTTATTTCCACTGGCTCCACTACTGATAGGCTATTTTACATAAAACAATTTTTTTTCCTCGAACGGGGACTCCCTCTAGATTTTTCTCTATATTTCCAAATGGGTTCCATTATTTTATGAATAAAGTAGAACAACAAATCAAAACGTATAAAATGCGAAATCCCTTCTGGCTCTACCAGTTTTCGACATCTAAATGACATCTGCCCCCCCAAATGCAAAAAAAATGTATATTGTAATGGTGAATTAATTACATGTAGGCCTTCGAAAATACTCATGCGTGTGATGTATTAGTAGTAAAATAGAGTTTAAGGTCCCCAAAGGCAGCTACGGCCATAGTGGACCCAAGAGAGACGATTACAACTCAAACAAAAATATCTATTTTAATAATTACATAATCGTTATATTTATATCAGCTAGTTAAATAAGGTCATGTATACTGAAATTTGAGGCTCTCATAACAATCACGTTTTTATTAATTACTACGTAAAACTTTGACTTCAGCAAATTATCAGCCCACAATTTTAGAGTTAATATGCACTTATCATGTGTTATGTGGTGTGATAAGGTCAAGTGTTTGAGACTACTAAATCAGATTTTTGCAAAAAACTGTTTGATGCATTACTTTTATTTAATAATTATAAAATGTTTGATCTGTTGGATCCATTGGATCAAAGCTGGAACATCACCCAGGTCTGTAAATCACTACTGGTGCTTAGGCGCAAGTGATTCGGTTAAAAAATAGTACAATGTTTGATTGTAAATAACAATGGATTGGGAGCATATGGTAAGTTTTTATCAAAAATGTAGCTTTATTTTAAGAAAACGGTTTGAAATAATGTAATATTGTTTCAAAGTGTGGTTGGCAGGTGCGGGCCAATATCCCTTGTCAGTCAGCTTCCCTTCTAAGTCACTGCCCTGCCTAGCAACTTCAGTTTAAATCAAAGAAATGTGAATCTATTAGAAATATATATAAGAATTTTTATTTTTGAAATCGGTTATACAAAAATGGTAGTTTTCATCTTTTAACAATGTTATTATTCAATACAATTATAAATTATTGTCCAGAAAACATAATAGTTTAAAAAAGTATTGTTTTCAAGGCATCATCATCAACATATCAACATTTTACAACATAAATTGTGATTTTTTTTAGCTTAACTAAAAATTAGTAAGACAAAACCTCCTAATTCTTTTTTTCAAAATTTTTTTTTCATTTTTTTCCTTTTAAACTACACCAACTTTACAGTTATGTAACAATATTTACAAACTGTGTACACAAATGGAAGACAGTTTTTTGAAATATTTGAAAGCACACAACACAAAAGAATAAAATAAATAAGAAATAACAAAAATTGAACTTTTCTGAATATTTTAGTTTTTTAAGTATAAAAAAAATTGAATTAAAATAAAATAAAAAATCAATATGGCTGATTAGTAATTTTATTATTAACATTTTTTAGTTTTTATTTTTGGACTTTTGGAGTATACTGACCTTCAGAATGAGAAAACAATTTGATATTTAGTTTTAAATTAAAGAAAGGCACTTGAAATTCGTTGTTTAACCACTTTTAGAACTATTTTTAAACAATGAGAAATGATTTTTAAATCTGCCATCAGAGGGCCTAAGCTACAATTAATATATACAGCCAAAAAAAGGGCAAAAACAAGGTAAAAAAAAGGAAAAATTCTTGATTAATACTTATTACCCATAAACAACCATCCACAAAAATAAGTGTATACATTCTTATGTAATATATAATATTTATATAATATTTATAAGATTATAAGTTAATAATCTCTTAAATTAATAAAAATTTTTGTTATTCATAATAATGCACCTGAATTTTTTTATTTTTTATTTTTTTATTTTTTTTGAATATATTTTTTTCCAATTTGTTTATTTTAATTAATAAAATGTTTATTTTATAGGAACACCTGGACGGAGCTGGGAAAAACAAATAGAAAAATATAAAAAAAAATACTTAAGGCATTTACTTCACCATCCATCTTTCTGTTTCATTTTGTTATGGTGACTAGGATATTTAAGAGAAAAGCAATATTGTCAAACAATAGTCTCCAAAATATGCAACTCCAGTAAGCGGGTGATCAACTTATTCGAGGATTATACAGTGTCCAAGTGATGACGAATTGCGAACGATGCCGTAAACTAGCCGCAGCTCTCAGCAAAGTAGCAAACCGTCTTTTTACACCAAGGATGTGGATAGAAGGATGGGACACCCCATTTCATGGTCAAAACGAGGCTTCCAAGAAAGAAACGACACTTTCTGCTATCAGATGGCGCAATTTAAGGGCAAAAATGGAACAATAAAGATAGATTCACACATGTATTCACACTTGAAGAAAAAGTGGCGCAATAGCGATGAAGCGCACAGAATTGTGAGGGATTTCACCTCGCTGCAACGCAATGCAAGTGTTCGAAACCAACTCGATGCAGAGTTCTGCGCCATGTCAATTTGTTGCGTTCAATCAATCCCGTTGATTGTTGCTCTCGCAATGAATTGTGGGAGATTTTATCCTCTGATCCCATTGGTAGAATGTAACGCAACGCAACAAAAAAGCATTCACACAAGAATTCTGATGTGAATGGTGTTGCATCTACTTTGTGCTATTTTTGACTTCCGTTGCGCAAGTAGCGCTACTTGTTGTTACGTTGCATCAAGTGTGAATACAAGTGTGAATCTACCTTATGGGTAAATAATCACGCCTTATGTCCTGAAATAACAAGCTACTACTAGTGGCGCCATGCGGTTTCCCATCCTTCTATCCACATCCCTGTTTACACTTCGATTTTATTCGACCTTTTGGACATCTCCGGCTAAAAGCTGTGCCTTCTACATCATTTACAGAAAGTATCCAACATCACAACTCTGGTGTGCAGGTCGTATGATCGCTGAACCCCAGCCATGAGTGGACACTTGAAAACTGTAAATCCCAATAATAAGTTGATCGCAAAATTTTTTCAGGCGCATTATTTATTAAGTAATTTGTACCCGGTGGGTGTTTTCGATGTTACCAATTGTTCGTTATTGCCATTTCGTTGCACATTGCAACTCTTTAATTGTTGTCCTTAACGTTTTTTCCACTCCCAGCATCATCATCATTGTCGTCGTGCATTGTTGCTCATCATCGTGCATCATCTTATATGTGCAATTGTCCCACAACATTGTTACCAATCATTATTAACCATCATTGTTACCCCCCATTCTTCAAAACAAACAACAAACACAATACAACAACAATTCTCAACAGTTTTCAACAATGTCTAACCACGGCCGCCTCGTCTCAACTGTCATAATACATTTCTCTGACATTGGCCAAAGCACTGATCAAACTGGATCCGTATTCCTCCTTCACCGGGGCGTAACAAGCGATGGCGGAATAGTCGCAGTCCGAACGGGACGACTCCGGCGTCGAGGCGGCGGGACTCGACGCCGACGTGTTGGGCACTTCGAGCAGCGCCGGCATTTCGTTGGGTCCCTTCAAATACTGATCGAATTCGTTGCGATCGACGTCATCAAGAATCTCTCCCTCGGCCGCGTACGTTTCCAGCGGGTTGTTGTGTTGCGGCGGGCCGTCGCCATGGCAGTAGCCGCGGGGCATGACGTAACAGTAGCCGGATGTGGGCGGAGGCAGTTGCGACGAGATGGAATAGGGGCCCGTCAAGGGACATTCCGCGTCGCTGGTGATGAGGTCGGGTTCGGTCGGCGGGTAGAACGCGGGTTGGTTGTTGTAAGCGCTCGAAGTGTCTCTGGTCACGGTCAAGGTAAATCCGTTGACGGACGGACGCTGCGTGACCAGTTGTCTCAAGTTGGGCATGTGCGATGATGGATATCCGTTGGGCATTCGGTGTCGATATGGTTGATTCACGTGTTTTAAGTACCGCGAGTTGTGGCCGCTGAACCTGTTTAAGGAGAGATTTGCAAGTTAATGATTGAGATTTTTTTTTGAATTTGCAAGAAATTGTTGGTTTATCATTATTGGAAAGATTTGCAAGTTTGTTTGCTCATGATCGTTACTCACTCACTGAGGATGTTTGGTTTTAATGTGATGCATCATGGGAATCAGGGTTGCATGCAATTGTTATCAAGTACCAATAACCATATTTTACATTAAGATAGTAATTTATTATTGGTGGGCTGCCTGTTAAAGCTGTAGGTTCACTATACAATAAAACATAAGATGCATGTGTGTTCATTTTATATAAGATGCAAACTGCAAAGTTTAACCAATCAGGAGGTACATTTAAAAGATAAATTTGGTTTGAGCATTTATTCCTGTCAACAAAACTTTTGACTCGATTTTACTATCATAAACTTTTAAAATGCCATTCTTAATATTCACGGCATAACCGGCTTCATCTATTCAGCCAACACTGATAAGGTTTTTGCAAAAACTTCAACAACATTTTGTAAAGAAGACTTACAAAATGGATGAAAATTACATTAATTTGCAGCTATTTTGTTGCAAGAATCAAAATATAAGGTACCTAATTTAATAAAATGCCCCCTCTAGTGGAGTATTTGGAGTATTTGAGTTCAGTATTTGCTGCATAACAGCAAGAGCCAAGATATTGGACTTTTCAGAATCTTCTCATTGCACAATAGTCCTAAAAACCACATTTCTGATTTCTCACAAAATGTTCTAAAAGCCTCTACATTCTTACATAAAAATTAACTAACAAGTAAATATACCCCAAATAACCCTCCTAGCAGCAATTATTGTTTCTAAGACACTGTTGTGTACATCACCAATAGCCATAGCATGCCATGCAAGAAACATTTTGGATCCTGGATCTCAATAGCTCCCAATGGAGCCACTTTAAACATGTAGAAAGGGGAACTGTTTATATAGACCTCCCATAATGCATCAGGAAATTATTTAAACAATTTTATGACTTAAAAAATATTATTTTTACACAAAATATATAATTCAAATTGAAAAATGGAAATTAAACTGTCATGGACCAATTGAGATCATTTTTATTACCTATTCATTTTAATATTTCTCTGGAAATAAAAATCCATAAATTTTTTTGCCAGTCAGCACACAGCATTTAACTACAAACACTGAGATTTGTCCATCAAACTATCATTAGTAAAAGATCATAAAATTCAAGCCTTAGGCCTTACATTTTTTGTGCTCATTAAGTGATTGCAAACTATAGAGTAGGTGGTCAGGTAATGATAATAAGACATCCTACCTATGTCACTGTAATTCCTTTATGAGATATTATATAGGATATGAAATTTAAAAGCTATGTGGAATTTCTATAGACAAATATTAAGTGGATATTATGGATTCACTAGGTTGCTATGAATTGTCTGATGTAAAGAAGCCGAATATCAAGGAAATTCAAAGTTAAATGATTCATATAAATATTTGCTGTAATGTAATTGTTGAGTCAGAATTGATTTAAACAATTGAGTCAATAATGTTTCATTCAATGATTCAACAATTGACTCAAGTTGCTCAAGGATTGATTTAATAATTTGCTACATGAATAACTCAATAGTTTGTTTCAATAGTGTAGTCTGTTTAGCAATTGACTCAAATGTTTGTTCAACAATTGAGTCAAGTGAGTCAAGTATTTGTCAACCAGTGTTTGTTCAACAATTGATGTCCATTCAAAAATTGACTGTTCAACAATTTACTTAACTGTGTGTAACAATTTACTCAACTGACTGCTCAACAATTGACTCAACAGTCTGCTCAACAATTGACTCAGCAGTGTGCTCAACAATTGACTCAACAGTCTGCTCAACAATTGATCAACAGCCTGCTCAACAATTGACTCAACAGTCTGTTCAACAATTGACTAAACAAACAATGTTCCAGAAGCATTGTTAACTCTAAATCTAACAATGAAAACCATTTAGAAAATTTTAAACAATGAGATACAGAGTAAATCCCAACAATAGACACAGCATTAAACAACCAAAAAAAAAGACTGTTACCTGTTTATCAACTGTGACACTCCCTCTTCATGTGTGAAATTGAACCCCTCCTTTTCCGGATCCATGGGCGACATTTCCGGTGTAGGCAAAGAAGTGACATGATCTAAAGACACATTTGGTGCATTCATGTGTTCATTGTTGCTGTAATCGAGCTTAGTCTCCATCATCACATGTCCATCTGGTTCTGGACTGCCATGAGGACTTGCTTCCGGAGTCTGCAAACCGCAGAACGGTTGCAACGGTGGCATTTTGTAGCCATTGGTCATTGCATAGGCTCCCATAGGCATTGGTGGACAACTCTGTGGTGAAGATGACAATGGACGTCCCAGAACCCCTTCTCCTCTTCTTCCACCTCTTTTGTTGTGTTTGCGCCTGCGTGGACGGTATTTGTAGTTGGGATGTTCTTGCATGTGTTGCACCCGTAGTCGCTCCGCTTCTTCGACAAAAGGTCTTCTGTCAGATGGTGATAATGACCTCCATTTTTTACCTGGAAATGTAATGAGAAATATGAATTTCAAGTTTGAATTTCTGTTTTCTTGCTGCATAGTTTTTGCTTCATTAAGTTTCAGAGTGATTTGATTGATTGTTCACGCCTGACTGATTTCCTGCGGGGCATGAACAAGCAATCAAAAATGTTGGCACTGTGTCAGATTTGGGTTCTGTACAGTGAATAAACATTATGAAATGAATGATGACACAAACTTTTCATGCTTGGTTTGGATGTTAATTTTTTTTATGAAATTGTAATCTAATGATTTCTTCATCAAAAAATGAGAAAAATGAAGTTTGTCTATTTTATTTTATAATTCTTAGAGTAGAAATGTACGGTAGTGATGGTGAAACTAGTCTTAACATTTTCACTAATTAATTGGCCCATTATATAATTATTATATGTTATTATTTATTATTATTTATTGGATTTTTCATTAACCGGACGAAATCCTTATGCGTGTTATTTTCTATGAAAACTACATGGAGTTTCTGCATGATCATTTTTCTATATAATTATGAGTTTTCTCATTAAGGGAGTTACAACTGCAGTGAAAAAAATCATAAATTAAGAAAATTACTTTAAAAACCTTTACATTCTGCATAAAAACAAAAAAATGAGAAAATTTGCAACTTTTAAATCTATTTAGCCCAATCACTATTAAAAACACATAATTTGACTTGAAATGACAAAAGTGAGACACAAGCCTTACAATTTTACTTATTAAATTACCTATTTTATAATCATTTATTAGATTTTTCATTAAATAGGAAGAAATTTTGATGCGTGTAATTTTCTACGAAAACCATATAGAGTTTTCGCATAACCATTATTCCTTATAATTATGACTTTTCTCTTTAAGGAAGCCTAAACTCCATTAAAAAAATCATAAATTACATTAAAATCCATTAAACTTCTGCCAAAATAAATTCCCAAATGAAAAAATAGATGGAAAAAAAGAGAAAATTTGCAAATATTCAATCAATCTGACATGAAATGAATTGAAAACCCCAAATCTCTTTAAATATTTCCAATTCCCACTTTACTCTTTATCTATTTAACTAGATAAACACATATACATGTCAATACAACTGATTAACCATTACTTTATTCAGTACTTGGAATATAATCTACTATTAATTCTTTTTCTTTTAATAATAATAATGTGAAGGACTTAATTTTTTTTTATTATCCACCATCAATGCGTCGGCATGCAAGGTTCTGACACCGATAAATTATGACCAGGCCCATAATTCCGTGCGTCCACTCCCCCTCCCTCCCTCCCTCTACATATGCAATACCTGGGTGACCTCGTTCTAATGTGACCAGGTACCAAACTCTTATTAAATATTTCATTTAAACCCGTTAAAAAAATTTGAATTAATAACGGATTTGAAATTATAAAAAAAATAATAAATAAATAAATAAAATAAAATAAAATTTTTCGGTCCTTTGATGTTCAACTGCCAAATTTTTTTTTGGGAGAACATAAAGAAAAAATAAATTTTTTGGTTTTGAAATTTAGATATTTATTGGTCTTTTTTGTTTTGTTATTTTTTGAAATGTTCAGGGTTAATGTAGTATGGTTTTTGTGAGGTTAAAGATGTGGGGTTGGTGATTTTTGAAGTTTTAGCAGAGTTTTAGTCTTTTTGTACAAAGTTAGGCTTAAATTGATTTTTTTGGGGTTATTTATAAGTTGTAAAAGAAATTATAGTTGATGAAAATTGGGTTGTTAATGTGATTTATAGCTGAAGAGTTGTTGAAAAAGTTGGGGAAATTCAATAATTGTGTTTTTTTCTGTGTTTCCTAATGAAAAGTGAGGTTTTTTTTGAAAAATTGTGTGTAAAATAATTGTTATAGTTGAAGTTTTTGATGAAAATTGGACTGTTAATATGATTTATAGCTGAAGAGTTGTTGAAAAAGTTGGGGAAATTCAATATTATACTGTTTTTTCTGGTTTTTCCTAATGAAAATTGCTTTTTTTTGAAAAATTGTGTTTAGTAATAATTGCACTTATTTGCAGATTATGCAAATTTTCAGCTTAAAACAGTTTTTTGCCTTGCAGATGCTAATCTGTAATTTAATTAACAGATTTAAGCCTAATCATCATTATGTACTCAGGAAGGAGGGAGAGAAAAAACTTGTTTAAAATTGTCAACACATTAAAGTAACCCTTTAAAACAAATTTGTTCAAAATAAATTTAAAAATTAAAATAAATGGTTTACGTATCGAGAAAACCTCTCAAAAAAGACAGTCATCAAATTCAAACTTCCATAACAATTTCAAAACTCAACTCCCAATCAAAAGCAACCCAAATTCAACTTCTCCAAGATCCCCTCTTCAAGAATCACCTCCCACAATCCCCTGTAAACCCACTAGAAAAAGAACCAGATCCAAATTAGTGACGTTATACTATCTCATGCCACACATAAAATTCTATAAGAAATCACTCAAATGACAATCATCACATTCAAACCTCCATAACACCCCCAAAACTACTTCCCAAATCAAAAACGACCCGATATTCAGATCCTCCAAGATCCCCTCTTCAAGAACCACCTGCCACAATCCTTTATAACCCCACTAGAAAAAGAACTAGACCCAAATTAGTCCAGTTATGCATCAATACTCGTACTATATCAGCTTGTTATGCATCCGGGCATTCGCCCCATATCATCATCCCGCCTGGGGATCTTCCCACGTACAGGTGAGCGGATGCGTCGTGTCTTTCCCATCAGGTGATGCGTTCATTGCACGTCAGGCCAAATGTAAACAGACAGGTGACGTCATCAGCTACGGCTACTAGCATTGTTTTAATTAGTGCACGAGATTCCAAGCGTATATCACTTAATCCTATCAATTAGATCTCGTCTTTCTCACGACTCCCTTCCCTGTCTTGCACTGCACCATACTATTCCTTTACCCATCCCTCGAATTGCAATAAGGAAACAAGAAACAAGTGATCTAACCTTGAAATTCAATGTGTGTATAGTGTATTGACTATAGTGCTGCTGTTTCAAATCAATGCCATTGTTGTTTACATAAAAGATAAGTAGGAAAAAAATTGTGTTGCTGACATTTCCGCATTTGGGGTGAATGTAATTATGCTGATACTGTAATGAAATTTGTTTTTGGGTGGTATCTGGTGTGGTATTGTTGGGTTATGAGAATTTTATCTTGGATGTTGGGAGGAAAGGGGTGTTTTGTTTATGATTTTTACTTTGTTAGCATCTGAAGTTGTGTTTTGTTGGGTTAAAACTCATCAGGAAATCTCTTAAACCAATTTTTTCACTCCAAAAAGACAGTTATCACATTAAAACCTTTATAACTTCACTAAAATTTTACTTCCAATTAAAATAGACCCCATATTCAAAGGAGTCATGATTTCTTCTTCAAGAATCACCTCCCATAATCTCCTGTATACCCACTACAAAAAAAAAACAGACCAAGTTAGATTTGAGGTTTTCGGTGGAGTTTTCGTGAGTGATACACCATTATAACTTCACCAAAATTTCACCCCCAATTAAAAGCGACCCCATATTCAGATTCCCCAAAATCCCATCTCCAAGAATCACTTCCCACAAGCCACAGTAAACCCACTACTGTATAGGAAATGAAACAAACCCAGTTGGGTTGAAGTTTTCGGTGAAGTTTTCTTGGGTGATAAGTATGAGTTAGATTGAGAATTGCTGTTTTGTTGTTGATTTTTTTTTATGTTGCATTAAAGTTGGAGTAAGTGTGTGAAGTTTTTGAATTTGATGATGTCTGGAAAGAGGGAATGTAAAAAAAATGTGTGAAAACCGGAAATGGAGAACATTATAAGGCACAGAGTAGTAACCTGACTAATTCTTACAGGTTGCATGATGAATTTTAGGTAGTAAGTTGTTAAAATGAGATAATGTTGGGAGTAAAGAAGTTTATGTATGGTATTTTTTGAGAAATTAAAAAATAAGAACTATTTTTAAAGTTTTCAGCTGAACATCTTACAAAAATTGCTATTTTTTCATATAATCTCAACTGTAACTGTCTATATTTCCTGTTTTAATTAAAACTACAATTTTTGTGCAATAAATTACAAAATCTCATTTTTGTATCTTTTATTTTTTCTATCCTAAACTTGAAAAACTATAATTACATCATATTTTACAGTTAGTCAAAACTAGGAATTTATATTTATATGAAAAAATTGCAATCAACAATAATTCTTGCAATTATTGCAATTTTCTTACAATAATTATCAAAACCAACAATGCTTCGTGCAAAAATGAAGAAAACCAACAATTTTTCTTGCAAAAATCAAAACAATCAAGAACACCAACAATGCTTCATGCAAACTAAACTAATCAAAACCAATAATACCTTGCAAAATTAAGAAAATCAAGAAACCAACAAAACAATGCAAAAATCAGCAGAACAACAATGCAAAAATCAACAAAACCAATAATGCTTCATGCAAAAATCAACAAAACCAACATTGCTTCATGCAAGAATCAACAAAACCAGTGTTGCACAAATCAACAAAACCAACAATACCTTGCAAAAATCAATAATCCCAACAATGCTTCATGCAAAAATCAACAAAACCAACAATGCTTCATGCAAAAATCAACAAAACCAACAATGCTTCATGCAAAAATCAACAAAACCAGTGTTGCACAAATCAACAAAACCAACAATACTTTGCAAAAATCAACAAAACCAACAATTCTTTGCAACCATCAATTAAACCAACAATATTTCCTTCAATAATCAACAAAACCAACAAAATTTCATGCAAAACTCAACAAAACCCAACAACATTTCATGCAAAAATCAAAAAATCCCAACAACACTTCAACCAAAACAACAAAACCTGCATCAACAACTCTCCCACCCCAAACCCAACCAAACACAAAACACAAACCGAAACCGAAACTTTGCAAATCAACAACAAATCACAAACAAAATCAACATTTCATTTCACTTAATCCCTTTAATTCATTTTCCAGAGAAATCATTCTCCCAGGCAAATGGGTTCCACGAGATCCCGGTTCATAGGTGAAAACGCTGAGCGTTATATTGCAGGGTGTTTCGTTACATACAACGGACGGGACACACCACGGCCTTCGGTTATCCTGGTTTTACATTAATCGTAACGGGATACGTGAGGCCAGGCCAGAACGGATCTGGTTGGTCAGGCTATTTTGATGCTTCGTCTCTTTTCAAACTCAAAGGATTAAATTTTATGATTGCATTGCTACAATAAAATTATTGATATTTTAGCTGGGGGGAAAGAATGCAGTTCGCTTGTGATGTGAGTGACGTAATAATGTGCATTGCAAGATGTGCAACAATAGAAAACAGTTTAAATATCACTGCTATCAAGGAAGAGTGACAGGCAGGTGATGGTGATGGGAGTCGAGTGTGGTGAGGAATAAATTGGAGTGGAGAGTATTATAAAAAAAAAGAGACTCCGAGTCGTCAAAGATGGCCGACAATAATCCATCTTTTTCAAAGTGTGGTGAAATTAAAAGGAGAGATGGATGGAGGGAAAAAAAGACATTTTTATCATTGCTGGTGTCAAGATGATGGAATTTCCCATGATGCTGTGTTGTGCTGGACTGGTGGGTTAAAAAGACTGGTGGAAATTTTTTTATTTTTTTTGAGGGGGGGTGGGGGTATTGGAATTGGAGGGGTGAAATGTAGATTTAGTTTTGTTGTTTTGTTTTGTTTTGTTTTGTTTTGTTTTGTTTTGTTGTTTTTAGGTGGGCTGTTGTGTTTTTGTTGATTTTTATTGTTGATATTTGTTGCTCTTTTGTTGATTATTATTGTAATTTTTTGATTTTTGTTTAAATTTCTTGATTTTTGCTGTTTTTGTTTTATTGTGTGTATTTTTGTTGCTTTTTTAAGAATATTTTTATTTGTTGTTATTGATTGTTGCTGTTTTTGTTGTTTTTCTTTGTTACTTTTCTAATTTTTGGCTATATTTTTGTTGGTTTTGACCTTTTTGTTGTTTTTTTGTTGGTTTTTGCTGTTTTTTGCTTATTTTTTGCTGCTATTTGATATTTTGGCTGTATTTTTGTTAGTTTTTGATGATTTTGTAGTTTTTCTTTGCTGCTTTTTGCATTTTTGGCTATATTTTTGTGGTTCTTAAATCTAACATTTGTTATTTTCTCCTGCCTTTTGTTGGTTTTTTCTTGTCTTTTGTTCTTATTTGTTGATTTTTTGCTTAAATTTATTGAATTCATCATAAACATGATGAAATTTCAGGAAAATTAAAATTTAATTCATAAAAATTGTAATTTTTGATTTTTTTTTTATCAAAAGACCAATTATTCCCAATTTTTCAAGAAAACTAAAAACACTCAAGAAAACTCAGTTATTGATCAGAAAAACCAAAAAAAATTTCATAATAACCTCAAAAACTGAAAACTTGTCAAAACATTTAAACACCTTCACAAGAAATCTGCATTTTATTTTCCATGCAGAATTCTTTGCATAATTTTACAACCACAACCACCTTTGACATTTACTAAAAATATTCCCACCATTTATTAAAATACCATTTAGTTATAAATTATTTATTTATTTATTTTTATTTGCTTGTTATCAGTACACACGTCCCTTAATGGTTTTGTTGTCATGTTCATGACGTCTAAAATATCTCAAACCATGCATTGGGATTTGATAAATTAAAAAAGAAACCGACAACATATATACGAGCCAATCAAACGGACCAATTGAAGATTATAGCAGTCGATAAGTGGCATTAAAAAGGATCTTAATTGATCCACCATCAATAAAACCGAGAAATTACAACTTAAAACCTACACGTGTTAATTATGTATAGTTTTACAAACAACTTGTGAAATAAATACTTTTCCCACGTTTTAAAATCCGTTTAAAACATTTTTTTTTACCCTACAAAATAACAGATTGACATTTATGAGCTTCCGTAGTTTAAAAAACCTGAATTTGCATTTTGCCGTACGGAGTAATTAATGAAATCAGGATTGCTGAATATCTTGTTCATTGAAACGTAAATTAAACATGGAGCAATTTGTTTTTTATGTGTAATTTGGATATAATTCGAATTTAATATACATAAACGATGCGAAAAGGTTGCGTGAGTTTCGAAAATCAACGGTAGGCGGAGTTTGATAATTGATGCTTGCAAATACCGCGGCGAATGCAATTATTTATACCTTTTTTGGATGAAAGGAAATTTTTTTTCCTTGATTTCTGAGTTAAAAAATAGTTTTTGTTTTGTTTTTACGGGTGAATAAATTATATGAATTTATATACATGCGGGGCTGTTAATTGCAAATGGCGGCGGTAATCATGCGTAAAGTACAAACAGGAGTAAGTTGTCAGCAATTAAAAGCATTTTATGCGATGATTTGACTAAATTTAAACTTATTTCTTCCATTTTCAGAGTTTTTTTTAATGAAAACGACCAAAATTTACTTCTAAATAAAGATCATGTTAGAAAAAGACAAAATGGCGATCAATAAATCCAAAATGGAGATAAGGTATGTAAGTTACTAACATAAAAACCTAAAATAAACTAAGGAAAACATTATACTAATTATTGAACAAACATAAATGTAAGTAATTACGTCATTTCCATGTTTTTTCAATTTATAAATCAGTCAACAAGGAAAAATCAAACATCCTGTTGCACTTGAAGTCAATTTTAAACCATAATTACATTTAATTTACCCTCCAAAGCAAATTACAATACTTTTCTACCATCAATTTTACAATTTACATAAACCAGACCTACTTTTATATCTTTTAATTAAAAAAATATAACACAAAAAAATTAAATAAAAAAAACAAATTAGGCCTAGTTAATTTGCAAGTTAACATTCCCAGGATTAAAACTGTAAACTGCAAACCTTTTACCTGACAAAAATATTCAGGTAAATTACCTGTTCTCATTTATGTCACATTACTTTTTAATTTCTCTGCTAATTTATTCACAAACAGTTCACCTGATGTTTAATGGGTGTTTTTTACTATCAAGTTAAAGCAGTGCTATGAGAAATTTCCTCCTCCTGTTTTGTTTCACACTTGAGCAAAAAGATTTACACCTCACCATGAATTTACAACACCAACATGATAAATTAACATTAAAAGTTAATAGTAAAAAATAATTAAATATAAAAATACACAGGTTTTGTATTATGTTAAAGCAATTCATTATAGTTATAAATAGTATTTACGCAAAAGGTTTTCAGTTATAAAATTACACCAGTAATAAAGACAAATCCGGAGTTTATCGAACACAATGTTTTTTCGAGCATGCGTACACTCAAAAAACTGTTTAGTTGATATAGGACCAACAAAGAATTTTAATAAAGAAAACTAATTTTTTTTTTGTATCAAACAATAATTTGGTACACTCTACTTTATATGGTACATTATATTACACTGTTGGTCGGTATTTAACTCATATTTTGCTTGTCTCAACCAAACAGTCTTTAGAGTGTAGGCCTAACTGAATTTGGTCCAGTTAAGACCAGTTAGGCTTATTTGGGTTTTTTGTGGTTTATCTTATTTTTTATTTTAAAAAGCCAGAAAACCAGAATTATAGCTGTATAACTATAACTTTATAATGCAAAACCTCGTGCACAAACTCTAATGTTGATTTTTGATATGAAAAAAATTGAGGTTGGTTTTTGTTGATAAGATTTTTGCACTTGTGGTAGTTTCAGGACATTTTTGAAATATTTTTTATTTATCAGAGTTTACTATTTTGCAATTGATCAAATGTCCATGGGAAAGGCCTAAGGTTAAGACATAAAAAGGTTGGTTATAAAAAAAATGAGTTTAAAGGCTGTGTTTATTCTGTGGATTTTTTTTATTTTTTGGTTTTTATTTTTTTGGTTTCTGTTAGTGTGATTTAGTGGAGTTGCATGGTTGTGGTTAGTGATTTAGGAGTTGAGAAAGAATAAAGATGTCTGTTGTTGTTTAGTTTTTGTTTGTTTAGTGTTGTTTGGAATATAAAATCAATTGTTAATGGGTTAATTTGTTTTTTATATGTGGAAAGATGTGATTGGTTGTTGTTTTTTGGGATGATGTGTGGTTTTTGGGTGGAAAGTCTTGAGTTTCTGATTGGTAAGAGTTTGGATCATTTTGTCACATCTAGATTTTACTCTTTTTTGATTCTGGTCTGTTGCAGGAAAGTTATCGGCCGTAAAAACTTAGGTGTAGCCATTATATACCTTTCTGATTATCGTAGTGAAGGTTTTATTGCAATAATTCTCATAGTTTTAAAAATAATCCAAAATTGACCCTGAACTTATCATTTTGTCGGGTGGTCACGAAGCTCAGAAAATTGCCATCAAAAGATCTGACGAGGCTAAAGCAAGGGCAAATGTGCGATATGACTATACCGTTCAAGCACTTTACGCATCTTCAATAAGCCTCTGGTCATCATATGCTTGATCTATATCATTGGTCTACCATTTTGTTTACTCATTTGCACACTAAATTCAATGCTAATGAGTCCTATCCTACACCTTCATGCCTCTTTACACCAAAACTTAATTTCCTCTCATCAAAATAAGGTTATAATCCCACAACAAATTGAGAAAAAAACAAGTAATTTTCCAGGATTCATCTTTTTACACCAGTTATTCAATTAAAAATCTCTTTTTATCCTCTTCTATAGACTAATCCCTTGATTTAGTCCTTGATTTTGAGTCCTAGCAATTTATCTTTAATTAGAGTCAGTGACCAGGTGCTTGTTTTCAGCCATTTCCCATTTTTTTCCTCAATTTATTATGACCTCAGTCTCTGTTTATTTTTAACAAATTAAATTGTCCTTATACATACTACAATAAAAAAGGGGAAAAAACAGATTTAATTGTATCAACCCAGTTTGCAGTGGGATGACCGGAAGTTTGGAGAAAAAAATGGCGGATTAGCATGTTTCGGGATGAGGAAAAAAACAAAAATAACTCTGAAATTGTTCTAAAGGTTAAATATGAAATAAAAAGATGCACAAATTCAACAATGGATTTTAATGAACTGCTAACAGGGTGAACAGCAGGGGGGTCATTGAAAATTACAGGTGTTGCAAGATTATAATTAAGATAACTATCTTGAAGAATTAAACCTAGAAGTGTTTTTTGGGATGTTTTTCAATTTGGAGAAATAGTGGTCATTTTTATTATTATTTTTTTCAATTTTTTTCTTGTGGTGCAATTTCATATTTCATGACCTAGTGGTGTCAGGTGAAGTTTTAATTAAGGGTGTAATGGTGCTGGATACGTGATGATATTTCATTCCGAGGCAGTATCACTGTATGGGTGGTGTGATTGATTAAAGGAGAGGTGGACACCGCGAGGTAACCGTGGAAATCGAAGTTTGGGATTGTAAATTTATTTGTTATTTTGAGAAACTTTATGGTCGTATTGGTGAATAGGGGATGCTAACTACTATACTATCGAGGAATTTTATTCGTAAAGCAGGGATACTATCCACTATACTACTTGTATCAAGGATAATCATTTAATTAGCAAACATGTTGTATGGTCCACATTTAATATAATGTGGGGATGCTAACTACTATACTATCGAGGAATTTAATTTGTAAAGAGGTAATACTAACCACCTTACTATCGCGGATTATCCGTTAATTCGTAAACTCGTGCAGTATAGGCCATATTTAATGTAATGTAGGGATCCTAACTAGTATCCTATCGAGGATAACCGTTTCATCGGGCTTCTGGATGTTGATTGAGTGATTTGATTGAGGTCTTGGTTGCTTTTGTTTCAGAGTTTTGATTTTTGAATGGAAAAGTTTCAATTGTGAATGATGGTTTTGTGGTTTTGAAAGTGTTGTTGTTTAATTTCCCGCTGTTTTACCATGTATTGTTTGGTTTACGATTGGTTTAGACATGTTGATTAGTTTACAGCTGTTTTGTTAGTTTATGCTATACAGCTGTTTTATTGGTTTCTAATATGAATTATGTGTCTATAAATTGTTTTAATTCCCAAAACAGTTGTTTTAATCTGCTATCAACTGTCTTATCTCTTCAAATGGCTATTTTAACCTAGGAAGCAGCTGCTTCAAGTCACACATTAGTCCAATATACTCTCAACTATCCCTAAATCTAACTTGACATAAAACTCAGGTATAATGTCACTATAATGATCAATAGTTATCTGACTAAAGATGAAAACTATACCAAGATAAATTATCAAAGGATGGAAGTTATTTTTGTTAAATTAAAGAAAGTTTTACTTATGAAATCATATCTCCATTACCTGTAACCCAATCTGTACTAATGCCACTTCAGTAACCTTTATGTAACCACCAAAAACCACCACAAACTTTAAACCACTTCTTCAATGAAGCTACAATCATATCACCAATCTGAAAGTTTGCTGCGTGCCCATAACACTTTCTCAGAATTTGGTTAATAACCCTGATAAGATGTAAATACATGTAACATGGAACTTGCACTGGACACTTATTTTTATGACTAATTAGCTTCTAAATATGCACAGAAGTGAGATAAAATCCAATTAAAGTCTATAATTACTGTTTACTTTTACACTTTGAACATGCAACATTGTATCAAATAGTTTTAAAAACATGTCTAAAATTACATCGTGAATGAAAATTTTTTATTTCCTAAATACTGTATATCGGGCATGTCAAAGTTTAACGCATGGTGCACTATGATCGCGGAATTTCTAGGAAGTTAGTTAACAATCTTGATTAACATTTAAATTGTTGGTTATCTAATGTCGAAAGAGAAAAGTGTGGGGATGCTAACTACTATACTAACGAGGAATAACGTCTGTTTGAATATGTATTGTCTATATCGTATTTTGTCGGTTATGAAGTGATTTACCAATAATGAACTCAGTATAAAATGTTTGGAGGTTTAATAAATAAATTGATGTGATTGTGTTTGTACAATTTATGACTGTTCAAAAACTTTCAGAGGAAATTGAACAATCGCAACAACATTTTTATTAATTCGGGGATACTGACTACTATACTATCGAGGAATCTATAACGTAACATATTTCGGTATCTGATATACGCCAACGATTAACCAGGTTTTAATCAAGCGATGAATGAAAACTATTTCCTAAACCCACCAGGAATGTAAAAGTTGTCTTCGTGATGCACTCCAGTCATGAATTTCTGGGAAATTGGTTAACAACCTCGACGAGATGTAAATGGTTGATTGACAGGGCAGTGGATGCCATATTAAGAAGAGGAAAAGTATATTGTTGGCAACGAAAACAAAAGGTGGATTTGGGACGTGGGCGGTTTTGTTTCGGGGTTGGGTTCATTGGGTAGAAAGATTAAGTGGGTGGTCGTTTGGGTGGAGGGCGAGGACCTTTTTGGGACGATTTTGGCGCCAAAAGGGTTGAAGGACATGTCTGAGGAAAAGAGAGATTTGTTTAATTCAATAGTGTTTGAATATCAAAGTGAGCCGATATGGTTGGGTTTCATTAGGCTTGATATTTGTTGTGGTTTTAATGATTTGGAAGGGGGAGGTGGGTTGGAATGTATTGGAATGTAACCTTAAAGGAAATTGTAACATTTTTTGATTTTTTTTGAGGCGGTTTATGGGGTCGAAAAGAGTAAAGTTGATTGGTTGTTTATATGAATTTAGTTTCCTATTGAAATTTAATGATAGTGGTAAGTTAATTTAGATATGGTACTGAGATATCAGTACTATATGGGTACAAACAGTACTGAATGTCGGTATGGGATTTCTAAGAGTTGCTTAATTACTGCGATAAATGTTCAATGGAAAAGTTTGTGTCATCGATAATGCGGGGATGCTAACTACTATACTATCGAGGATATTGAGAACTTGTAAATAGGTGCATTCAATTTCCTTTTGATGCCCGATTTCCGAAAAACAGATTTTGATGATGTATAAAACGACATCAAAAGTATAAAGCCAAGTTTTGGCTGTCGTGTTCGATGACGATTTATACGTCATCAAAATCAGTTTTTCGTAAATCGGGAAAATCGAAGGGTAATTTAATACATCTATGGTTGGGTTCTGGTTGTTAAAATGTGAAAACTGATGGTTGTATGGCAATATGGGGATACTAACTACTATACTATCGAGAATTAATGTCTAACATTCCTACACATAAACAATTATTTTATATCTAACAATAAATACAGTAAAGCTGTTTTCATTCATTGTATCCCACACATTCTATATTAACAAAACCATTCTAATATTACTACTACAACTTCTTGAAGCAACAATAATTCAAATTCTGATTCACACTTGGCCTTGCAACACACGAAAAAGAAATAACTTTCGACAAACTCAATCTGTCATCTCGCCTTTAATCTCCACTTAAAAAAAACAATTCAATTATGCCTAAATCACTTAAAATCAAGAACCAACATTGAAAAACAACTAATATAGATCACTAATGACTCTTCTTAAACCTCATTCACCCTCTAGCATCAAAAAAATAACTTAAAAAAAGCCTCCAGCAGTTTTTAAAAAAAAATTAAAATATAAAAAATCAACTTCCTCACAGACAAGTTTGTTTTGATTTACCACACAACACAACTTTAAAGGCAAAGAAAAAAAATGGAGACATGGCCACCACACCTATTCCCACGACGACCGGAAATCAAAGATGGCCACCCCTTTCCCTTATCTAGATCTATCGCGGTCACTCGATTAGGCCTAAAATTTGGGGAAAGGGGAGGGGGGGGGGGCAAGATTTGGAAGTTTGGGGAATGGGATTTTAAAATCTCTGATTTTGTATGAGATTTTGTAAGGGTTTTAAAAGATTTCTGGAATTTTGAAAAATTTTGTAAATGTTTTTACAAGATTTTTGGGATTTTGGAAGATTTTACCAAAGCTTTACAAGATTTTTGGGATTTTTAAAGATTTCTGGGATTTTTAAGGATTTCTAATATTTTAAAGATTTTTAAAGATTTCAATGGATTTTTAAAGGTTTTGTTAAGTTAAAAGATTCTCTGGATTTCAATGAATTTTTAAAGATTTTGTAAAGATTTTAAAAGATTCTCTGGATTTCAATGGATTTTTAAAGATTTTGTAAAGATTTTAAAATTCTCTGGATTTCAATGGATTTTCTGAGCCACAACAACATTTCCTCAAATATCAAACTCAACACACCACATTAAAAAAACCATTGACGTCACATCCGGGCAGCGAAAAGTCGTTTACGTTTTTATAGCATTGTTGCGAAACACCAATTTTTATTGAGGTATGTTCAACCTGACCTCCACGTCGGCAAAGAATCCCGTGGGAATTTTGATTGACTTGACAGGTGTCAATAAAAACTCTGAATTAATTGTTTGATTGAGCGATTTTTAAATCGAAACGCGACATTCTTGTGACGCGATGATTGTTGGCGCTGTGATTGCAACGATTGGCGTCGCGTGAGCTACAGTTAATATCATTGCAAATTAAAACAATCTGAGAAGAATTTTTGTAATTGTCTCACAACAATGCGTGGAATGTTTATTGCGGCGCCATTGTTGCCTAATAATAGTGCGCCACTACTGGATAATGCTGGTGTCAATCAAGCGTTTGTCTTCCCAATTGGCCTAACTATAAATTATTGCTACATGAGGTAGCGTTTCAATTTCCTACAACAATTTTGATTTCAACAATCAGCTGAGGCTTTTTCATTACTTTTTAATTTTTTTTTGGGGGGGCTCCCTTGATGCCATTCCCAGTTTTATTGAGA
>JAQFZO010000416.1:0-25389 GCA_034695885.1 Geophilus flavus
CATAACAAATATTTACGATATTTCAAAAAAAATATTTCAGAATTTTTATAGGTATGGAAAATTAATAACGAGCACCTGATAAAAAAACATGAAAAAAAATATTTACTCAGATGCAGAAGACAAAAATATAATGTGCCTGCAGTTGAAGCGTCTAGTTTATGGAATAAAACTATTTTAAGATGGTTTCATAACAAATATTTACGATATTTCAAAAAAAATATTTCAGTTATTGAAGACAGAAAATTAAATTCATTGAAAAACTGGTTGTCAGATCGCAGTGATAATATTAGTATGTTTCAATTGTATGTAAAGGGATGTGAAGTAATTCATTTATTATCATAATTTTTTAAATACTAGCAATTAACACTGATCAAGAACCTGATGATCGTCTGTGGTATTGCGAGGTATATTTATGAGTATGTGGTAAATAAAAAATATTATTTAAATTCAAATTCAAAATAACCTAATTGATGTTTTAAATGAGGTTTTTAGCATAAATTTTTGTTGCAACAAACGAGTGGTCGATGGAAACCTTGTACCAGCTTCAGCGTGTACTGTAAACAAATCCCGTAAACATATTTGTTTCTTAGTGACGCGCCTGCGTGAAAATAAAGAGAGTAGCGAATTTCAATTTGTATTTCAAATTTATTATCGCCTGTAAACAAATCATTTGAGTAAACAAGTTTTTTTCCATTGTCATGTCGATTATTGATTAAATTTTTTGAAATTTTTAATTTTTAATCGATTAATTAATAAAATCAGATAAAATAAATTAAGATTCATCATCTGAGTAACCATGGAAACCAATCCCATCTCCTTTATTCTGAATATTTTTGCTCTTTCGTCATGCAAAGGTAAAACGACATTTCCGCAAACCTGGTTCAAACTGGTTATGTATGGAAATAAAAAGCAATTTTTTCTCTCTTCCTTTGATCAAAAACAAAGTCAAACCAATGAGAAATAAGCCCGGGAAAACCATACGTGACTTGGATTGGTTCACCCCTTTCCAGGAATAATGCGCAAGCGCATGTGGCTTACGCATCACCAAGGTGATCAGCATCTAGCGTGCTCGATATATATATAGCATTAAATTGAATAGAGAATTATTAATCCCATACAACCGTAGTAACACAATGCCTGTGAATAAACGAGAAATCATAGGAACATCGCAGATTTCCCTGCGCAGTCCCCTGTGGAGGCAACTCATTGCCGAGTTCTTCGGCGTTTTATTCATCGTTTTCATCGGCTGTGGATCTGCCCTCGCCGGCTGGGACGGCGCCGACAAAGACAAACCCTTCGACATTCCATCAGTCGTCCGTATAGCACTCGCGTTCGGCCTCACCGTAGCAGCGGTAGTCGAAGTCACCGGTCACGTATCCGGCGGTCATGTCAACCCAGCTGTTACGATCGGTCTTTTATCGGTCGGAAGAATCGCAATCATACCTGCAGTCCTCTACATAATGGCACAAATGTTGGGCGGAATTACGGGAGCGGCACTCCTGAAGGCACTTTCACCCGAAAAAATCAACGAACCTCTGGGCGCGAACTCGATCCACCCTTGGTTGACTGGTGCTCAAGGATTTGGTGTGGAGTTTCTCATCACGGCGTTGCTGATTTTCACCGTGCTCTCCGTGACCGACAAAGGACGTTCTTCCGAAGGCAAAGGCTCTGCTTCTTTGGCCATAGGTATTGCAGTAACTGTGGGACATCTCCTCGCTGTGAGTATTGATTTCTTTGTCTTTATTTATACTCGTAAGCATTTTGCGTGAGGGGATCGTAATTTACAGTCATAAATTCGAAGGTCAATTTTTTTCAAATTTTTTTTTGTCTGCCTAACCGCCCGTTGGAATTTTAAGGCATAACAATTATGCAATTGCATAATCGCAATTTCAGCAGGTTAGAGAGTCAAGAAATTGCTTGATTAAAATACCTAAAGACTTTCTGAGACTCGGGTTATAAACGTATCATTTTGAAGAGTTGTTTTTTAGAGTGTCAGTTGACCTTCTGCCGGTTTTATATGGGAAAAATAACCTTAAAAAAATTTGTAAGCACCTTATTTGGAAGTGAATTGGGTGGATTGGTATTACGTAATAAGCAACCAACTATTAAATTTGAATAACTTGTAACATGATATTACTCATGCGGGTTAAATGCAGTATATTAGAAAAAATAGGTGAGTGGGATTTTTTGCAAATGTTACTAGTTACGTGAATAAATTACATTAGACGTCTGTTTTCTGCTTACTCTACTGCTGCAAGTTTGTTTTCTGTGTCATCCTTGGATGGTTTCGATGATTACTGTTTACAGCAGCTGTTTTACACCTTTTGGAAGTCAATGAAGCATTAAAACTCCCCTACTTCCCTCCTCGTATTATTTATAAACATCGACTGGCCCGATGTCCAAGAAGTCCAATTTATGGCGCATGCATCCTGCCACTATTAAAAATATTATTATTCATGCGGAACGTGCAAAACTCTTATTTATGCACCTTTTTTATCATTTCAGATCAAATTTACAGGATGCGGTATGAATCCAGCACGTGTTTTCGGTCCGGCACTCATAACTGGAAACTGGAATCATCATTGGGTAAGCAAATATAAAAATTTCCATATTTATAAGTAAATTTTTACATGTACAATTTAATTTAATTGCTATTTATTATCCCCGTAATACGGTATAATTGTTTGTTTAGTAATTTTCATGCTCTGTGCATTATAGGTTTAAGTTACACTTGATTAATGTTTTTGCTATGGTAAACAATTTTTTCTCTCTTTTATTCTTCAGGCGTATTGGGTCGGTGAATGCGGTGGCGCTGTTTTCGCTGCATTACTCTATGTGGCGGTCTTCGCTGCAGAGAATCCTTTATTGGCACGTGTCTGTGGATCGCGAAGTGGAAGCATGCGCAATGGAGGAAAAGTCGAGAGCATCCCCGTGTCTGCCGTGTCGGTCGAACGTCTCAGAAATAATTCAGTGGTTGTCGATACCTCGTGATTGCAAATCGTCAATTAACTTAACTTTCATACATAATTAATATTTTAATTTTGTTATTTTATTATACTACATTGTAAATAAATGTCTTCCTGCCATAACTTAATAATTATTACGAAGAAAAATTGTAAAAGAATTTACTCTTTTTAGTTCAATAAATTACATGTCACATTTTAACATTTGTGTTTTATTTTCTTGCGAGGGAAATCAATATTCTAAATAATACGGGCGTCGTAAAATTATTTTTTAACATTAAAAAATTTTACGATGTCGTTACGACTAATACACTTTCGAAAATCAGGCCTCAGATTTTTTTCGAACCGTATCATTTTTTATTCACTTGTTTTTGTTTGTTTGGCAGATGTCAAATTTATAGAACAATTGACAACTATACATATTGCAAGCTTAAAATAATAACAAAGGACTTATCTTTAAGCATTGCCAAAGAAATGTTAAAAGGGTAAGAATGGATTTTCTTTTGCTTATCTGTATAACTTAAGTCTTTCTTCATCCATAAATTGAACTTCTTAAGTGCATTAGTGTATTTGGGTTGCCATAAATATTTATCAATCATCAAATCGACACGTGTGTAAATTTATTTTACTAAAGTAATATTGTACAATCTAATATACACAAAGCTAAGAAAATCGCTCTTTAAGCCATGACTGAAGGTACACAATACCTGAGTGGATTCCAGCTGAGATCAACGGAAGTAAAATGACTATAAAACCAGCAAATGTTACCTACTTAAGTTGGTATATAAGCTTATATCTGTAGGAGAGAGGCCACAACATGAGTTTGAAATCACGGCGTCGGCACCTTCAAGCAGTTCTTGGGGTAACCGAAGTCTTTTCCGAACCATTCAATACGGCACGGGCGTTAGCAGCTGAATATGTGGCCACAACATTACTTTTGACGATAGGAATCGGCTCGGGATTGCCAGACAAATCTGGATTCGTACCAAATATATTTCAATCATCAATCGGCGGTGGTTTGACGGCGATTGCTGCCGTGCAAATGTCCATCCATGTCAGTGGAGCGCATCTCAATCCAGCTGTTACAATTTCATTAGTGACAGTCGGTCGCATAAAACTGTTCAAAGCTATTTTGTATATTATTGTACAATTTACAGCTGGAGTAACGGCAGCTGCTCTTCTTAAGGCGTTCTTGCCAAAGGAACTTATCGTAGACGATTTACTCGCAAAGCCGGGAGTTGGACTTGAAAACTATCAAGTTTTTGGTATTGAGTTTATTGCTACGATGGTTCTTATGCTTGCTGGATGTACTTTGGCTGATAAGAGAATTGTGCCTGTGAGGGGTGTTGAACCATTGCTGTTCGGACTCGTGGTCATCTCTCTACATCTTTTTGCCGTATGTATGCAATTTATACTGTTTTATGTTGTTCTACATGTCACAAATAATCCAGATTTTTTGACGATTATCTTGATTTTGTTAATTGCTATGGGTATGTTGTTTAATGTTGTTTTACAGTATCCTCATAAAAATCCATCATGTGAATAGTGATTGCGTTGTTTTGAGTGGGGATAAATTATTCGACCCCCAAATTCCATGCTTTTCCCCCAAAAAACCCTGAATTTTCCCATGAAATAACTTTTCCTACCGCCAATTTACACCCCCCCCCTAAAAAAACCTAGATTTTACCTCATTTTTATACCCCCAATTTTTCACTTGTTTCTACACCATTCTTCAAATACTTTTTGCCTATTTCCAAGTGGTTTTCAGAACGATGTTTAGATGATTTCTGATGATTTGCAAGTTATTTTCTGTAATGTCCAAACTATTTTCAAATGATTTCAAACAATTTCTGAGTGATTTTTCGTTCTCCTATGTAAATCTATGTAAAAATAGTTAGGAAAAGGCTGGAAATCAATTGGTATTTGTCTAAAAATCGTTCAGAAATTGCTGAAAACCACTTGAAATTGTCAAAAAGTAATCTTAGTTTGAAAAATGGGTGTAAAAAGTACGTAGTGGCTTTGGGGTAGAAACCATAGTTAAAAATTGGGGGTATAAAAATGGGGTAAAATGTAGGTTCTTTTGGAAAAGCAGGGAGTTTGGGGGTTGAATAAATGGAGTCCGTTTTGAGTTTATGTTGTCTGAATTTTATGGTATTGTTTTGCCACTGGTTTTATACTGTTGTTTTGTTTTGTTTGTCATGTATTTAGAATATTTTATAACTGGTATTTCCGCCTTTGAAAAGCACAAAAATAACATGTTTATTTAACAGCTACCATTTATTACTCAGTCAAAACTGTATATGAATCTTCATAAACAAAAAAGTTGAGATGAAATCGATTAATGGATTGTAATTGAAAGCATGCACCAAAAGAGGAACTGAAAACAAATTGATCTAAAGAGTGAAAGAGGTCAAACTCATTAAGACTGTTTGATGCACTCAAATAAAAATCTCCTATTTGGCACGGATATTTGTTGTTACTTAAGATTGGTGTACTTAAATTAAACACACTAAATCTTACGGTTATAAAATGAGAAATCTCATTCCCAAGGTTATAAAAAAGAAAATTACTCCAGATTTATAGATTTTAGTTACTATTACCCATTTCGTGATACATTACATTACATATCTGTCCGTATCGGGATAATTACATGCTTTTTGTTCTGCATCTGCAGTTAAAATACTCCGGTTGTGGGCTGAATCCTGCACGGATTTTAGGACCAGCAATACTCGTGCCAGACACCAATTGGAAACAAATTTGGGTAAAAATAATAAGAAAATTCTCGTATCGTATTTAATTTGATGATTTTTAACTGATTTTTGCAGATCTATTGTGCAGCTGAAGTGTGTGGTGGAATAACTGCAGCTGTATTTTATTTTTCGATTCTGTTTGACCATCCAAAAATTACACCTGTCTTCGCACCGCGACCTCGTTTGAATACAATCGTTGAGGAACAATTGCGAATAATCTCACGTCGCCCAGCCGCCCAATATCGATAATTCTTGTCAACAACTCAGTACCAAAGTCAACGGCACGACGATAAATGTATTTACGATCACGATAATTACATTTCTTTCTATTTTTGGCTCGTCGGGATAAATGTTTAAATAAATACAGTAAAAAGATTAAGTTTCTCGCATTCTTTCTGTATATATGTAATTATATTTTAATTTTAGAAACTTGTTGTTATAAAGGTTAGTGATCTAAATTTAATAGGGAAAAATTAATAAAGTAACGAAATTCGTTTTAATGAAATTTTATTTGATGGTGAGATGGACAAGGAACTAAAGGGAATTGACTGGGGTTGAAATTTTATACAAAACAGTTACAAAAAAACTCGTTATTGTCAATAAATGTATTTTTTTACATAGTATAAAAGTCTAATAAATCTCGCATACAGCATAACTTGCATATGTAAAAAATAAAAAAGAGAAAAAACAAACAAAAACGCCAGTCAAAAGTTGTAAAATTTTTAAATCTCAGAACAAATTATGAGTTTTTAGTGTTTAATAATCCCATGGGTGCTTGTGATGAATAACACAGCTTATGCATATAAAAACACTTCACAAATACAAATCGTACCAAAGAACCAATGTGGCAGTGTCATAACAGTATAATAAGTTAATAGTAGTGAAAAATTTCAAGATTTTTTCTTCTTTTATCTAATTTTGGCAAGTGACTTTTTTTTCTTTCTTATATCCTTTAAATAATAATAATATATATTTTTTGAAGAGACAATTCAAGTATAGTCCAATTTTGAAAATGTGACCTGCAGATTGCATTGGTAAAAGGCCACACTGTCAAACATACATTCACAAAGAAATTGACTATGATGATACTGCTTATTTCCTATGTAGTAGCAGCTACACAATTTTATATTGTTTTTTATTTTTTTCCCCAAAAGAATTGAATTGAGGGTCATTAAAAATTGAACTGAGATCAGAGAACAATTTAATTATTTGTGATGAGGGCAAGATATTTGGAACAAAAAAAAATTATCAAAATTTGGGATGATGAAACCAACATGTCTTCACAAAAAAATTCAGTTTACAACTTCATAATAATAATAATAATAAAAATATAATATTACAAAATACTCACTTATAAATAAGAACAGAGCACTGGTTAAAACTAGTAACAGAAATCCCCAAAACCACTGACAATGTTGAGCCAAAAGTACAGGCAGAAAGAGTGTTAAAAAAAAAAATTGTTCCCATTATATTTAGTTAGAAAAATTAAATGTACACATTAAATTGAGTCATTACAAAAACAAACTCGTATGATTTCGCTCGTTGCAAGTTATTTATCTATTATAAACACGCAAGTTTAACCGTATATGACTATTTTGGAAAAATTGAAATTGAAGCTTTTTATGACTGAGCAATTTTCGAGCACCCTCAGAATCTAAACTAAAATAGAAAGCAGGAGCATGACCTGTGTGCCAGTTCGAGAGGTAGGCTTATTCAAAATCACAGTGCAATAAAACAAAACAAACGGATAAATAATTAGAGAAAACTGTTCCTACACATCTATATTCAAATTTAATTTTTTAAAAATGCTTTTTTTCATGAGAAAATTTTTCATTACAAAGTGAATACGACGTAATAAATTTTATTTCAGCTCGGAAAGATGGGGGAAAGTAAATTATAACACTAATATAACTAACTCTGTTTTTTTGTTGTTCAATATAATTAATTATTTACTGTAAAATAAACCATTAAATGAAATTTCAACTTATTAACCAACCACCCACTTATCATCAATCAAAGCATGTAATCAAAGCCATGCATACTGCAATCGGCAGTGCAATGAACATTGCCCATTGAAAAATTTCAAAAAACTATGTAAACTATAAACAGATAGAAATATTTCAATAAACCATGTAAAAAAAAACTTTACATCGCAAATTTTTTAATTTACTATTACTATTTTAAATAAAGTGTTACATCAGTTGTTTTTTTTATTTTTATACTTAATTAACATTGTAAATCGTCACAAAAATTGCCCGTTACTTCGTAGAGCTTTAGGTCTATAAGCCCAAGACATCAATTATTTTTTTTAAAAAAAAATGTTTCGATAGAAAAAAGAAATCAAAGAAGTGGGTGTTGGCGTTGGTGCAACAAGACAGAAGCATTTTGTTTTTCACTACTAGAACAGTCCCTTCTTCCTCTCTTTTTTCTTGTCCTTTGAATCAACATGCCTGCAAGATTAGAAAACAATATCAAGAGAAGTTTCAGGAAAAAATACGAAATTTGCGTGCAAATTGAGGAAATTGAGAAAAAGTGAAAGTGGAAGAAATTTAGCGAGTAAAATGAATAAAATTTCTGAAATAATATAAAAACATTTTATTTATTTAGTTTATAAATCCGTCATCATAGAATATATAACTTATATATATATATTTTATATATAAATAAAGAATTTTTAAACTTAATACATCCAGATATGTCGCCAAAATAAGATTCTTTAGTTTTAAATGCATTGCTTGGTAGACTTTTTGATTACAGTTGTGGAAGGAATGTTAATTTACATTTGGGGACAATTCTGGAGTGTGGCACCACGCGAGTCTTTGATGCGAGGGATGGATTCCCTGCGACGGAGCAGGGACGAATAACGACTGTGTCTACGTACAAAATTAAATAGTATTTCATAGGGAAGAGTTTTGTTATTTATTGTAAAAAAAATAAAATAAATGTCAAACAAAAGTAAAGTAAATTCTAGATCTAAATAAAATTAGGATTAATAAACTTACTCTTTGGAATTCGACTCCAATGACCTTCTACGCATGTCCTCTAGACTCGCTTTATTTAATTCCTCCCACGTATTCTTTTCCTTTTCGAATGCTTTACGTTTTTCGTTCAATTCCGACTCTTGTTGCTCGAGAGATTTCTTCATTTGTTCGTGCCGACGTTGTAACTATAATATTTTTAAAAATTTTATTAGAAAATTGAAATTACTATGGAAATAAACAGTTGCATTCAAAGCTGACTGGATTCTTTCGATTCTTGTTGCAGATAAAGAATTGATTTCTCGAGAATTTACATTCATGAAAGAATTCATGAAAGAATCTGTCACAGCTTTGATTGCAGCTAATATTTAGTTTTTTTGTTTTTTTTTACATCGGCTTCGGAGTCTTTCAACTTCTGTTTCTTTTCTCTGACTTTCATTTCGAACACTTGTTCCATTTCTTGTTCTGTTTTTTTAATTTTTTGTTCTCTTTCCTTCTTTTCTTCTTCCATTTGAGCTAATGGGTTCCTAGTAAATGATCCAAGATTGAATTACTCTTTGATATGAAATAAAGTAACTTACAAAAACTACAAAAAATAACATTCAAAGAAATAAAAATAAACTAAAAACGTTAGTAAAATGGAAAATAAAATATAAACTACACCAAAACGAACTCAGTTTCAACTTACCAACACAATAGAAAGCTGTTCAATATCCTTTGAGGGCAAAAACTGGAGTTGAGGATCAGTGTTACTATGTTTGTTAGTGGGTTAAATGAATTAGCTTCATTCATTTCATGCATTTGACAAAAAAAGTGATTTAAAGCAGTTGTCACAGAATGCCATAAATCCATGCTCGAATCTTTTACATCATTTATTTTTTTATACCAAAAAAAATTAATTAAATCAACTAAAAAATCGTTCATGCTTCAAAGCCGTTTCTAAACTGCCACAAAAAATGGCTGAAGGAATCCCTGAAGACCAATTTTGTTTCAAATCTAACTCGAAAATTCACACCACATCATCGTCTGATTTACAACCAACGTTGGATTCCATTGTGCGCATTAATCAAAAAAATTATGCTTGCAAGCTGTGACAACACTGTGGACGACTAAAGCTAATGAAATATAATGAACAAATGTAAAATGAATATTAAAATAAACAAATAAATAAATGAATAAAAACCCCGTTTTTAAAGTGGAACACTACTGTTCAGAACATAGTAACACTGTTTTCTCTTTTTACGATCCCTCGATTTCAAACTGAGATAATGACCAACCGAATGCGAGACTAAATCGAGTTTATTGTACAGGCCTGTGGCCAATGTAAATAAACCGAGCCTCGCATTCGGTTAGTTATGTAGTGTAGACAATTCAAAGTGCAATATAGTGCAACAGCAGGGATTCCTTCTCACCAAACACAACTGGATTCTGCTTTTAAGATGTTTTAATTTTTAATTTTTCATTACTTTTAATGTCGTAATGGACAGAGAAATAAATAAATAAAAATGTTGAGGCGAATCCAGTTGAGAAAAGTTAAAATTCGCGAGTGCTGACTAGTATTAATATTTAAAGAAAGTTTAAATAAAAATGGAACCGATATTTACTTGCTTGACACTCTTAATGGTTTTCCATCGCTACCGATTCCTGCTAGTTTTCGGCAGCGAAAGTTTTCGTAGTGTACGTTGTTGGTGATGTCTTTCAAATCTTGCATATGCGTTCTAGACAACACGAAAAATTATTTATTACTCCGTATCAAACAAATGATCAGTTTTGAACAATTTTCTCACCGAATAAGCATATTTCTGAGAGCAATAAAATCACAATGTTCCATATTTTCCACTAAAAAATAAAAAAATAAAAATTAATTTTTCAAAATTAATTTAAAAAAAAAAATTAATTACCTTCAGCTACGCCCCAGGGATATTTGCGACCTCTCACTTTCTTCCCGTTAATATCAATGATCGTGTTGCTTCCCACCACCGCAAACGGAACGCGATCTTTAAGTGGCTTTTGAACTTTCGTTTCCTCTTCGTCATCTCCATCAGGGAATTCGTATATTTTAATTTTGTGCTGGGAAATTTCGTTTATTATCTGCCACATAAAAAATAAATAAAATAAAAATTTTATTCAATACAATTTTCGATGCAAATGAGAAGTCTTTTAGTAATACTGATTTACCTTCTGCTTAAAGCTGACGCATTCCTCGGGAGTCATCGTATCAGCTTTGGCTACGAGAGGAATGATATTTACTTTATCGTGTAACCGCTTCATGAATTCCACGTCCAAAGGTTTCAATCTAATTAAATTTCAATAAAATTAAACATTGCCTATATAATTTCACTATAAAATAAATTAAATAAACACTCACCCGTGACCTGAAGGAGAGAGAAAATAGAGGCAACAATGAACTCGGTTATCAGGTGTTGTTCTTCGGTTAACTCGACTCTCGCTATTAAGATATTCTTCATACTTAGTTTCGATGTAGTCCATCACAGGTTGCCAACTGCATTGAAATTCGGTTAAAATAAACAATTTAAGACTCGATTTCACATTTTCTATTCACCAATTGCTGTTATCCACCGCATCGCCAAATCCAGGCGTGTCGACCACAGTCAAAGTTAAGTTCACCCCACTTTCTTTGAGTAATACCTTAGTTGTTTCTACCTGAAAAGCAAATTTTTCACAACGTAAATATCATTCTAAAATATCTTATCATATTTCTTCGAACAGTACGCGCCCTCAAATATAACACGCATCAAATGCACAAAAGTTTGATAGAATTTGCACTAAATTCAAACTTAAATTCTAAACTTATAAAAGATCAACATTTTTTGATTTTAATACAAGCCGCACGCCACTATTCGAAGAAATACTAGCTGGGTTCACAGAGTTGTCTCACACAATCAAGTCTGTGTGTAAACAACTAAAATAAAATGGCAGATCAGTGAGATAGATCGAGAAAATGACATAGTGCTACTATGATCTGTATAAATGATGTATCTAACTGAGTACACGCAAAATTTACAAATTCTGAATCGAACATTTCCTTTTATACCGTTGAAATGTGTTTATGCGGGTACCCTATGGACATAAGGTCAATTTAAATTCAAGTTGTAGTATTGAACTTAAATTGACCCTATAGGATACTCTAGTCACTTGCCATATCCAGGGGTACACCCAATAGAAGCCTCGTGGAGCCTTTCTGGATTTTATTTCATCAACCCTATAGGCTACCCTTACCCTGAACTTTATGGACAGCCTGTTTAAAAGCACTTTACACATCTCCCACAAGCCTCCAGTCATTTATTTTATCAGTCCACCATTTTATTTAACTCAATAACCCGCAAATTGCTCTTAAGCAATGTTTGTGTGTAAATAGGTTGTAAACCCGCCTACTGTATTTCATTTAATCAAAACAAAATACCTGAACTGTTTTCTTGATTCTATGGGATGGTCCTGGGTGTTCCGCCGAATAAACATCAGACAGGAACATGGAATTTATAAGTGTGGATTTACCCAATCCTGATTCACCTAAAAAATAAACAAGCAAAAATATGTAAACAAAACAAAAAAAAATTACATTTTATCTTTTAAAAAACTTCCTCCACTGTTTCTCCTCCCAGCAACCAACACATATACATGAATCACACAGGGAGTGAACACTTATAAAAAACAAAGAATAGTTTCCTGTCATTCAGATAAGCATAGATACAGTATTTCTTTCCACGGTGCAGTAGTGGAGCAAAACATCTCAGAATAAACCATTCTCCACATAACATAAAGAGGATTACTGTTGAAAACACATTTCACTAGCCTGCAGTTACCACCCAGACAAGAAACCAAACAAATAAATAAATAACTCCCATTTAGAAAAAAATAATCCCTCCAAAGCGTTTTATACTTCGCAACATGTGCGTGGGCAAGAAAAACAAAGTGCGCAGATGTTTTAAAAACATTCCATTAAATATACAAAAGCGAATGCTTGAAATATTTAAACTAATGACCGCAATTCCTCACCTACGACCATTAAAGTAAACTCAAATCCCTTCTTCACGGCTTTTCGGTAGACTTGATTAGGAAGATTTGCGAACCCAACATATCCATCCAAATCCTTAATGTTGTTTGGATGATGTTCCTTCTCGCGCTCCTTGTATCTCGGTGTAGGTTCGCCATCTAAATCTTTGTTCTCTTTTCCATAAATGCTCGTTTGTTCTTTGGATGTCAAGAGAGAAGGCGTTGTAGTGTTAGCGGTTGTCGTACCATTCGTAGTACCGTTTGAGGTGACCGAATTGGCGCTGTCTCGGAAAAAAAGGTCTCTCTTTGCCGTTAACTGCAGTAAAAATAAAATCATCAATGTTTTTCATAAAATGTAACAATTTTTTTAAAAAAAAAATCATATACCGGCACTCCATACTTCAGATGCAAAGAAAAAAAATAAGAAAAGAAATGTAATTAAAAGACTATAATAAACAATTATGATGACATTGACATTTTCATTTGAATGAATAAAATAATTGCGACACGCACAAAGTGACATTCACACCACTTAATTCCTGCGACACGATTTAAATCTATAAATAAATAAATAACAGAGAGCTAACTCACGAGAAAATCTCTTCGTTTTAAGTTTAATTCTAAGGCATTAAATCATCGAAATAAAAATAAAATTTGCTCTAATTTCTCACTTTTTCCTCATCTAAACATTAAGTATCATTATAAATCACAAATTATCCTCCACTTACATTTGTGCTCGCCGAATTTTTATTTCTTTCGTTGTAACTCCTCAAAGGCGTGTCGATTTTCCTGACCGGTTCGACAGAAACTTCGTTTCTCTCGTTATAATTCTTAATTGCAACATCAATTTTCTTGACCGGTTCGACCGTATTTTCATTTTTCTCCCTCGCATGACTCTTTAAACCATCAATTTTCTTAATCTGTTCATCAGAATTTTCCTTTCTCTCGTTATAACTCCTAACAACCGCATCTATTTTCTTAACCGGTTCGATCGTATGCTCATTTTTATCCTTCGTATGATTCTTTAAAGCATCAATTTTCTTAATCTGTTCATCAGAATTTTCCTTTCTCTCGTTATAACTCCTAACAACCGCATCTATTTTCTTGACCGGTTCGATCGAATTCCCGATCTTTCCAATTTTCTCAATTTCTTTCACGGCAACCGTGCACCTTTGATGCGAATTCGTACTCACGTTTGTCGACACCGAACTTTTACTCGTATTTATCTCGTTAAAACTCCTCAACGGCGCATCAATTTTCCTGACCGGTTCCCCCACGCCCACACCCACATTCACGACTTTCTGGTCCGATTTCGTCACACTTTTATCCGCTTCTTTAACGGCATTAAAAACCGCACTGTTTCTCTCAAGAAAATTCAACTTATTCCTATCCAGCGCGGCATAAGTGGCATTAAACCTCGAAAGTCCGGTGTAAGTCGACGGTTTCATGGCAAAGTTTCGTCCATCATCGGTAAGAACGGAAGACGTGACAACAGACTCGACCGGTTTAAAGGGTGTAAACGGCAAAGGGCCATCTGCCAGGCGCCTGGTTCCCTTCTTCTTGCTCAAGATCGAATTAGCAGCGACTGGGATGAGGGCGGATAACGTCGACTCCCCATCACTCGGTCGAATTTTCCTACAAGTTTGTAATGGTTTCGGGCCATTTGCTGGCTCTTTTGAAACGGATTGGGACATTCGGCCGTTTTTCTATTCAAATCCAAGTTATACTCGACTGACCAAGTGGTTCTTGGAACAAAACTTATCTTTCCTGCTTTGCAGCTGGCCATCTACCTAATGACAGCAGCATGAGGTGAAGGCAACTCAAATTGATTGGCTTACAAACTACCAACATCACCCCCGCCGCCACCCCTTCAGCTGCGCGCTCTACTCTCGTGGCAGGGATGTGAAAAATTAATTTAATCGGCTCCATCTTTTTTACCCCACAATTCCTGTTTCCTTTTTAGAACTCTGATATCCTCGTTCGATAATTTATTCGCTGATAATACTCAAGAGTTTTTGTTTTGTTTTTCAAAATTCTTTTTTGTAAATATCAGTTTCGTTTGAGGTCATCTCGTATCACTTTATGGGAATAATGTAATGGGAATGTCACTGTCATGTCATGCAATAACACAATTGATGTGGTTGACAATAGTTTAAATTCTATGAATGTAAAGCGATGAGGTTTTGTAAGGTCACATTTTATGTTTTGTGTTTTTGTTTGGTTTTTAACATTTTTTTTTAAAACTTTCAGGATTGCTTCAGCTGACTGAAAATTCCCACATGGATTTATAGCATTAATTTCATTGCTTTTTAATTCGTAAACACGTAGGTGTGAAGCGAACCACTTAAATTTTTGACTGATGCAAATGAGATATAACGGATTTAACGGATGGAATTTGCACTTCACATGGAAAATGTTGATACTCAGATATAATTATGCCCACTTAAGGCAAATAATCCACAGAGGATAGAGGATTATGCATTCAAATTGGCAGTAATTAATTAAAATTCTACCGATTACATAATTTTTTTATGCAGGAAAAATATGTTTGTTTATCTTTTCCACTTACATAATCAAAAAAAAATTAATAAATGTGTTCTTAAACTTACAAATCACGTTTGATTTATCATCATCCGTGTTTTGTAAGTCAAACCCATAAATCAAACATTCCGATAATCCCCTAGTATCAACACAACACCACGTCAGTAGCTTAATTGAATTTAGCCACAGCTTATTAACTTATTAAATGCAAATTAAGTTTGTACTGTATACTGTTAAAAAAAAAAAAATTCAATACTTACAGCTTTTGTGCCAAAACGAGAGGAAGATGATGATGCCATTGAAATTATGGAAGAAAAAAAAATACAAAAACAAAAATTCTCATTAATTAAAATAAAAAATAAACAATTTCAAAAAAATGATTTTAAGAAATTGTCAGTAGAAGTTTTGTGAGGAGAAATGGAGAAACCTTCGCAGGTCAGCTGGATTCTGGCCTCGGTGTGAAATGTATCCATCCAAACTAACAGAAACAGACACTGGCACTCAGAAGAAAACAAACTAAACAGTTCTGGTCGAACTCGTAGAAATATTAAAACCTGATCTCAAACCAAGGACGGAGCATTCACTTCCTGTCATAGAAGTTCCTTTGAAAAGAATTCTGGGGTCTGTGTGATAACTCGAGCGCCAATTAGAGACGATGACGGGGGCAGCTGTTAAATGGCCACGTTTCAACAGATTACACTTAAAGAAAAAATATTTTACGGATTCAAAGGAATTTCTTTAAACACTCGACCGCTGTGTAAGTAGGGAGGAATATTTATACAGTGAGATAGGCGTATAAAGAAGCCAGTGTGAAATTTTACCGATTTGTTATTGCCAGAGATTCGGGCTCTATGCACTCGGATGATTTTTTTTTTTTAAATTTTATTTTAGGGTATGGTAACAGAATTTTGAAATTTTTTGAAATTTTATAAATTTAAGGGAGAAAAAATTAGTTTAGGTTGATCTGTTTCGCATCTGTTGGTACGTTTGTCATTAATTTACCCTTCCCTAACGATAGGGGATGAAAATGATGCATATCCGGTAAAATTTGAAAAATGACTCAATAAATTTTTTGAAAAATTCATTTACTAAACCTCAATTATGGCGTTTTTCACGTTAAATATGTCGCAATGCTGCATTTTTCTATACTTCCTCGCATTTTTCATTAAAAGTCAAAGAATTTCCTTTAAAACTTCATTTTCCTTATACACACACATAAATTGATTTTCAAACTCAATTTTTTGCATCAGTGGCGAATTTACATTAATTTCCTCGTGTAAATAGGGCATTTAAGTCTTTAGTGACGCATTCTTCATAAATTGCCGCACCACCTTTTATCATGAAGGTCATTCAGAACAAAATAAACAAACATAAAAAATTACTAAACTCACCACAGACCACATCAAACAACAACAAAAACTACCAAAATCCCCAACCAAAACCCAAATCATTGACCCCTAGCCCCTAATTAACAAACAAGAAATAAAATCAATCGCAATGCACCTATCAGTGCGAGCCCAAAACATGACTAACAAATTAAACCAAATCAAATCACTCATGGCCGCCAAATTCATCGATAAATCGCTACAGAAATCAAAAACGAATGACTCCTTGACCTTAACGGTTTATCTTAAACATCCAATTTCTTACCTGCGTTATCAGCTGTGTTCTCCATATCTCGCGACGGAACTTTAATGTTTTAATACTATAAGTACGTACTTAAGTACAGCTAAAAATCGTACTAGCAATCAACTTCTGTCTGCCGTGTGCCTCTCCTTATTAAAAAAATGTCGCCGCACTTAATCGCGATTGACTTTTGCTCCCGAGGAAGAGTTGTTATACAACCATCTGGTTTGAATAAATGAAATTGACAATTTGATTCGTGCATGATTTGAATTACAGATCGATTTTTCTTTCTCTTAAATAACGTCATGTAAATTTCCACCACTCAAATTCACCTTAATTTTTTTTTCTATTTTATTTTAAATGTTTGGTCTAATCAAATAACAAGAGGAAATTCCGTTTCCTTTAGCTTTGAAAATTTCACCAATAATATGTTACACACAGCAAAATTCATCAATTTTTTTTTCTGGTTTTAATTTAAGGGAAATTAGTGACAAATAACCACCACCAGGGTCGCAAAATGAAATAAAATGAGGGGAAATCAATAAGAGAAGGTTAAGGTATTGACTCACCTTGTCTTCTACTGGAATAATATTCTTCGTCATGGAATAAATGAAACAAGGGAAAAAATAAAATGTTAGTTTGAAAATTAAGTGTTATTTTTATTTATTTATCTAGCTATTTATTTATTTACTGTAAAATAAAATCATATAAAATTGTATGGAGTTTGCTTGTATATTGTAAAAATTTTTATAAAAAAAAAATCATCAAAGTACTACGAACCTTACACAAATCAATGACCCTTACACTATGAGTCGAATCTCATTTCGCTCATTGTTACTAATTTTGGCAATGCAGAATCGAAATATACGATTACGATAGGTTTGTTTTTTCTTTCTCTCTCTCATTTAAAGGATGGGCTTCTCAACCGTAAGCCGTTAGGCCTATTTCTCTTATCGAATGTAACGGTTAATTACGGTGAAACACTCCCGATAGTCGATCGAGCCTTTTCTATCGCTCATTTACATTATACTTCTCACGGAAATGTTTATTTTTCGGAAGCCTATTATTAGAAAGTGAAAGAAAAGGAGCACTCACCGGCCTTCTGCATTTTCAATAAAGATTCTCCCACTCACTCCAGTGATTTAGACGTACAATAATGCGCATGCGTCAAAACACGACGTCACCCGTAGCCAGCAATTGTTTTGCTGACTAAACAGCTGACGTCATCGAATATCCCGCAACGAGTCGGCGTGATGGCAGCAATAAAGCCAAATATTCGTCGAATAAAAATATTTGGATCTCGAATTAAGTTCCCGAATGGATCCGGCGCCTGAATTACTATAGAAAAAAAGCATTGTAAACACGGAGAAGTAAAGCAAAATCGTAATCGGTAATGTCGCCCGCCCTGCTCATGGAAGAAGTTGTTTGCAAAGTGGACGTAAATATATAAAAATAGCAACATCAGATGTTTATTTTTGTCATCATAATGTAGATTATCAGTGCAAACAATTCGCGGTAAAGTCCGAGTCTTAAAGGCAAGCACACACAAGATGGATAAATACACGGTTTTGAGGAAAATAGGTGAAGGTTCTTTCGGTGCAGCTCATTTGATCCATGCAAAGGACCGAGCAGATGAATTGTACGTCATGAAAGAGATCAATATAAGCCGCATGCCGACCAAAGAAAGACTCGAGGCACGATGCGAAGTTCAAGTATTATCGCAAATGAAGCATCCGAACATAGTCAGATACGACGAATCCTTCGAACACGAAGGAAAACTATACATCGTCATGGAATACTGCGACGGAGGGGATTTATACTCCAAAATAAACGCTCAAAAAGGAATCCATTTCTCCGAAGATACCATTTTAGACTGGTTCGTGCAGATCTGTCTAGCCATGAAACACGTTCACGACAGAAAAATACTTCACCGAGACATTAAAGCGCAGAATATTTTCCTCACCACGTCGGGGCTCCTCAAACTGGGAGATTTCGGCATAGCCAAAGTACTGAACAACACGGTGGAATTGGCACGAACGTGCATCGGTACGCCTTACTATTTATCCCCGGAAATATGCGAGAACAAGCCGTACAACAACAAAAGCGACATATGGTCCCTGGGTTGCCTGTTGTACGAATTAGCGACACTAAAACACGCCTTCGAAGCGCGGAACATGAAGAATCTAGTCCTGAAAATAATCCGCGGCTCCTATCCACCAGTTCCGTCTCAATACAGCGGCGATCTGAAGTCTTTAATAAACAGTTTATTCAGGAGGAACCCCCGCGATCGACCGACCATTAACGCCATTTTAAGGAAGCCATTCATAAGACACAAAATTGATAAGTTTTTGAGCGATAGCCAAATCGCCGACGAATTTAGCCACACGGTCATTCACACCAAGATCTCGTCTCTTCTTAAACCCACACCCACGCACACGGCCAGTAAAAAAGAAAATGATGCTCTTACCATCACGGATCCAGCTGCAAAATATGGTGTTTCGATTGCAAGCAAAAAAAAGGTGAAAACTAAGAAGCAGAATGTAACCGATAAGACTGAAAACAGGAAATTGCTGAATGAAAACAAATACAGAAGGGAATCTAAAATTCCCATCAGTAGGGATTTTCGCCCTTGCAGTGCGAGGGAAGGTGTGGTGAACCTCAGAGGGTACCCTAGTAAGGGTAAAGTGAGTTATGATTATTATAATCACTATCAAATGATTTTAGATCAGTTGGTGAACGAGAGGAAGGAAAATGAGAGAGAGAACAAGACGAATTCGTCGAAGAAAGCGAAGAAAAGCATCGTCGGGCCGTTGGTTTCGCATTTGGATCTGTTGTTCGACAAGGAGCCCGAAGAGCAGAGGAAGTTGTTGGAAGAGTATTTGATAAGAAAGGGTAAAGTTAAGAGGAAAAGAAGGGTTGATTCGGAGTTAGGGATGAAGAATGATGTGCAAATGTCGGATTGCGAGGAAGGAGAAACCGAATACGTGTTGCAGTTGCATGCGATACGGATGCAGAATTTGAAAGATAGAGAAGTTTGTGAGACCAAGGAAGGGGTTGACGTTGTTGGGAACAAAAAGAAGGAATCTCTGAATGGAGATTTTAATTCAAAATTAGAGAAAAGAAAGCAATCGATGGAGAAATCGTGGAAAAATATGAAAATCGACAGTTTAAATCCGTCTGTTGAAAACTCAGAGATTAAATCGGATGCATTAGCGATCAATGGAATTATTAATGGAACTAAAAACACTAGGAGTAAATGGAACAACGTGAATGGAGAAGCCTTGAACGTCTTGCCTCTGGAGGAAACGTCTTCGGCGATGGAAGCGACTTCGACTGAAGACTTGGTCGTTTGTTACAAAGAAAGGCAGCAATGGGGACCGGTTACAGACACGGTCGTAAACGTCCTCAAAGACGTGGATGTTAACGAGGTTGGATCTTCGACGAGTTCTTCTAACGACACAATTTGCCCCGACGATAAAGATAAGACTTATGTCATTGAAAAAAGCGGGGGAAAGGTCGACAACAGCACGAGAACGTTGGTTTCAGTCAAAGTGCAGAACGGGACGTACGTCATCAGAAAGGAAGCGATGGGAATCGACGGTGAGACGAAGTCTGTCGGTGATAAATGCGAGGAAGGTTCTTCTTCGCAGAAGGAGAAAGAACAACAACAACAATTGATGCCTATCGAAGAGATTGAGCACAAAAATAGTAGTCATACATCTGAAAATGATTCGGGGTTCGGCACGCTCGAAGAAACAAGCCGGAGTGGTGATGGGTGTAGAGATAAAGGGAGTGCTGAGGTCGAGAAGCGTGAAGAACCAGTCGTCGCAGATGAAGAAATCGTGGAGGAAACAGTTGCGAATGGTGCAAAGATGGTAGCGGAAGACGAGGTCGTGCAAAATGGGGTGCACGACGAGCAAATGGTTGTTGACAGCGTGGAAGATTCAGTCGATTCTAAACATTCCACCGTTAAGAGTATTAATTATTCGCTGTTTGAGTCTGATATGTCTGCGTCGAGTACGCTGAAGGGTGTTAAAATCACACAATCTTATTTAGAAGATTCTTCCAATCGGAGAAATAAATTGTCGACGGGTAAAAATATTTTTTTTAGGTGATACTCGAGTATTGAATTTATTTTGATATTTTTATTTAAATTTTTTAGGTGTTTATGATGCTGATATTTGTGTTTTGAGGACATGTTCCATGCCCGACTTACGAATTATTTTCAAAAGTGCGAGTTGTCAACATACACCAAATCGATCCCCGCGGGATAATTGTAAAGAAAACAGCGAGGTATTGGTGTTATGTTTCAATTACTGATAAATCAGCCATTGATTCCTTATTAATCCCCTCTAGGATGACATAGTTATCAGCAGTGAGGATGGCGAAGAAGAGACTTCTAATGGAGCGATGTCATATGAGAAGAAACAAGACGAACCAGATACTTATTCCATTGATAGCACTTTAACCAATGACGTGTGGAATTTAGGTTGAATTTTAAACCCTACAATTTTATCTATAAATATTTTAGAATTTTTCTTTTCACACATATCAAATTTTGAAATTTTTTTTATTTTATAACACATTAAACTTGAAATACTTTTTTTTTATATAGAAGAAAATGGTGAATGTTTAAACGAAGACGACGATAAAAACATTTATTCACATTTGGAAGAATGTCGACTCGAATTGGAAACAGCTTTAGGAATAGAAATTTTACTAAGAGGTAAATTATTGAGCGAACATGTTTTTTTGATGAACAAAAGCTTTATTCTTTATTCAGCTTATCGATTAATACAAACCATTCACGAAGAAGAAGACGGCAGCATCTGTGATGGAATTATTGAAGTTCAAAAAATTTTGGGACCAGGAAATGATATATATTGTAACAAAATTCTTCAGCTAGTCTTGGCGGATGGTATTTATTCGGAAGACAATGTTTAGGGTCTTCGTGTCATATATTATGCAATTTACAAGAACAAAAAGAAGAAGAAAAACCAAAGTTTTGATTCATTTTCTCTCGTTAAAATTTATATAAATACCAGTCTCAAATTTGAGCTTAATGCACGGTTATTATATTTAATGGATTTTACCATTTACTAACAGTATTTCTTATTTGTTAGACCGTAAAATGTAATACCAGGGGTTTCTAGTGCCTAAATCTAGTCACTAAAATATTGTGATATTTGTCATTTTTGCAATTTCTGTTCGTTTTAAGACATATTTGTATCGATTTAAAACACATAGGAAAAAGTACAATTATTAGTAAATAGCTAGAATTTTGATATTTATTTTTTCAAAGCAAATATAATGAATATTAGGATAGGTATCAATAAAGTCAGTGATGCATCAAGATGCTTGCTATTTTTTTTTTTTTTTAGCAATTTAAGTTATAATTTTAATATTTTTTAAAGAAAAGCTCGAGTTAATGCCGTAATTTGCATTTTTTAACAGTTTTATTATGAGCAACTTTTTTTTTTCTTTGAATAAGTTGTGTTTCGAATACAAATACCTATATATAATCATTTCATGTGCAAATACTAATCTGGCCATACGACAGAGTATACAACACTGCTTTTTCTTTGATAAATACAAGTAAAAAAAAGAAAAAAATGGAAATGAAAAGCCTTTAAGCATTTTTTTTATACAATAGCCATAGTTGCATTTTGCACACTATTTTCTTTGCACTTTTGTTATTTTAATTTTTACAAGTTTTTCACAGGCTACAAATTTGATTTTTTAAAAATTCATAGTTATTATTTTCTCCACTAAATTAAATCAAACTTAGGAAAATTAAATTGAGCGATTTTCAATTCATTTAAAAAAAAAAAAACACAGCAAAAGGTTATATAGATGACAAACCGAAATGGGTTAATTTCATTATTTTATTATAAATGGAATCATTTGTATTTTTTTTTTTTTTTTTTTTTGGGTACAGAAAATTTAAAGAGAAATGAAAAGTGTTAGAAAATCGGAGATAAATTTTTTTTTTTCCATTCAAATATTGTAATTTATTTTTTCTTTTTTACGGAAAAGCAAAGTCTCAAATTCGTGAACTTATAAAATAAGATCTCATTCTGTTTTACGTTTTGCTCACGACTGTTTTTAAGAGAATTGGAATCGAAATAAGATATTAGTTACACCTAAGATGATTCAACTAAAACGTGCTTCCTTCTGGTGGTTGCGTAAGCTTCATATTTTCTTTCATTGTCATTAATCGGCGTAATTCTTGTAAAAGTGTCTTAATAGAATAAGTTCGTTGCCAACGAGTTAGAACCGGAACTGCACGTTTATCGACCTGCAAAAACAAACAACAAAAATTAATAAAAAAATTCACTTCTAAATCTTTCACATACAAAGATGAAATAACTCGAGTATCACTGCAAAAAATTTCAGACTTACAAAAGAAAATTAGATGTGAAATTTATCGTTAAATTTTAGCTTTCCTATTTGTAAAAATCGTGAGAAGTCGACTTGAAAGATAATGTATAAATATGAATTTATGCCTACTTTTGATCGTGTACAGTAAATTCAATCTTATCCTTTCAAAATCTAAATCTAAAAGGTTTGCAAAGACTAGCTTTGCCCACAAATTTACAGCAAATTTAAGTGTGTAAAGCTGAAATTTTTTTGCAGTGTATATATTGGAAATTTACCGTTCCTGTTGTGTTATTTATGCCATTCATATTGATTCTAGTTATAAATCTCACGTTGGGCGGGTCATCTGGATATCGCTGGCCACATTCTATTTTTAAACTATACATTCTATTTTCATAGGCCGTCTAAAATGATGAAATTTTATGAATTAGTTACATCATTCGATTCAAATCAAATGAAAGTTTCGAAATTATGATTTTATTATTTTACCCTCGCTGGTCCTATGATCATTCCTGTCCAATGTGTAAGAGTCATGTCGCTGTCATCTTCCAAACCCCAGCTGATAGTTCCATCACCTACGCCTTTCTGACCTTGCTCCAACTCTTCAAGAAGGCGGAAATTACGAGGCATAACTAATAAAAAAAAAAAAAAAATTAATTATTAGTTTTCAAATCACATGAATTCATGCATCGTGTTAGGCAAAATAAATAATTAATTAAATTTTCAAAAAAAACCAATAATATTCTATGAAAATTAAACGTCCTTATCAGTTTATACGCGAGTTTTTTTTATCCGCCCATATCGCAAAGGAATGTAACAATTTCCTGGTGTTAAACGTCGGTAAAGTGAAATACGCAATTGAAAACATAAAAAAGCAGATACATACGATCAAAATTGTCTACTTTATTTTGCATTTTAGCGTCAGTCTGCCGATGTTTCAATAGAATGGCATGAATTGTTGGTTGAGGAGTGTAGCATTTAGTGACACCACGTTCAGTCGCATATACGACGAATTCTAATTTGTTGGATTTGAGATGGAGATTGTACGTTAAGTCATGCACGAGCTCGTTTGTGTTGCGAAGGCAAACTTGCGACCGTCCATTGTTCGTAGACAATCGTTAGGTAAAAGTTGAAGCCTTTGCATTATAGTGAATCATGTAAAAAATGGCGGATTTCGCGCCGGCTTCAAATTAAAATCACTTGTGGTTAGGAGTTTTGGTTTTTTTTGTTAATCGTAATTGGTTAAGGATGGGATGATTGTTATAATATATTTGAACAATAAATGAACCTCATCTATTACGAACAAAGATGAGGAATTAAGGCTTACCAGCACCTCCTGTGGAAGTCGCCATATTTGCAAGAGAATTCTTACCGGGCCGGACTCGCACTCGCTACTCTATATCGCTCACAGCCAACCAAAAAGTGTTTCGTCGATTAAAGGCCTGGGTATAACATTTTTTTATCTTTTTAATTTGAATTTTTGAATTTTTAATTAAGGTACGCATTTTGATTCTATTTTTTTTTTTAAATAATAATAAATTAAATAATTAGTTGTTAAAAAAATTAATCGAAAAATTATTCTATAGTGAATGTTGGAATTGTCCATTCCATTGTTTCCTTACTGGCTTATTGATATGCCAATTTTATTGATGGGCGTTTGTGATTTTGATTGATTTTAATATTTTTCGTTCGTGTCTAATTAAATTTCATACTAAATTAAATAATTTTACTTAAAATGCATTTAAAAAACAAATTTTTTTATAAAAAAATAATTAAAAATTCCAAATATCAAATATGTTTACCAAAAAATGTTTATTTACTTAGAAAACACAAGTCATGAAATAATACACATAAAATTCATAAAATTCAAGAATTAAACTATGTTGAAAAATATAATAAAAATCCTAAAGTCCTATTCTCCTTACTCGAATTTTCGCCTCTTTGCCTACAAAAAACAAAAATAAATTTAAAATAAATAAAAATTATAGTAACATTAAACTATTTTACATTTTGTGAGCCAAAAATACTGGAAATACTAGACGACTCTGGTCCGGACGAATGCGTTTTCGACCGACTCGATTCCATGTCTAATGTTGCTGATCTTTTTGGAATGTTTCTATGTTGTGGAAATGATGGCAT